>JAOWAW010099385.1:0-10490 GCA_028565695.1 Nicola tetela
TGTGTTTGTATATGTTTTGTTTCAACTGAGTTACTGCAACTGTATTCCTACACAACGCAGCTAGAAAGACATCTCTTAGCGTTGCTTTTAAACCTGTGAGTAGATTTGCTGTTATGACTCGTTTCATATTTGTGTTCCTTGTTTTCTTGACATCTTTCATTGCATTTAAAAAACCGGATAGCAGCTAAACAATAGGATGACAATTTGACTGAGCAGCATGCTCCTTGTTTTCTTCTCATCTCTCATTGCATTGAAAATATTGCAGCTCAACAACCGGATAACAACTCGGATGAACAGCATTTTTGTGTTTCTTCTTTTCTTCCCATTTCTCTCACTGCATAGGAAACAAATATTGCGGCTCAACAACTGGATAACAATATGGATGAACAGCATAAGGGAGCGGTCGCCAGGAGTGATGGCGTCCAATCCTGCTTATCCACAGACGTCTTGCTGCTGCGTCTCTTGGAAAAGAGTGAGACTTCGCTCGCCCTCTGTCATCCCGAGTACTGTTACAGTCACCCAGAACGCAGCACTTCACTCCTCCAACAGTTTCTCTCTGTCTTGTAGTGTGTGTCTTCCCCGAAACCTCGTGATCAAATCACCTATTCCCTATCGTAGTACTTCTTCCTCGTGCCCGATCTCAGTGACGGCAGCCTCAGGCTGAGACTCCTGCTCCACGACGGGAGGGGAGGAAAATTTCGCGAAGAACGAAATTGACCGATACACATTGACAGGCCAGGCAGCGAGTTGAACTAACACAAAATGGCGGCTAGACAAAATAGCGCCCATTGGCGCATAACTAATATGAATCAGAGCATTGTGGGGCGAGCGAATGGGCAGCTTGAATATATTTACATGTATAGTAACCCGAGTTACGTATAGACGAATAGTACATGGAAGGCGAAATGTTTATCCGTGTTGGGGTTTTTGCCCTTCGGCCGCACACACCTCAGGGTTGCGTATGCAACGCACAAGGCACGTTTGCCTGCACAGGAACGTATGGCAGACTGACATTGTCATCTCTACTCAGGCATGCATGGCGGACCACGTAGACTACTACAACAACCCACGTGTACGTACATAGGGTCTTTGACCCTACCCAGCATGCATGCTGCGTGCATGCTACGCATAATTGCTGCATTGTATCCTACATGAAATGCGCATCTTAGTAACCCACAAGCAAGCAGTATCCGCTGTGGATATATGCCTGACGCCCGACGACGTACGACGTACCATCGATGATTCGCCCGTTGAGTCCACAAAGTGGGTAAGGCTCACCCAAATAATCCAATGGGAGAGGTTGCTGCTTAGTCCGAACACTAGTCGGAAAATCTTGGTGGGAGGGTTATCATTTGATAATGCTAATGAGGTGGGAATCTGCAGTTGCCCGCGGCAACTTTCGCTGGCGTGCGCTCGTTGATGATCATTGAATGGATATCGGTAAATTCAGGTTAGGATCCAAGTACGATAAGCGCGCGCCGGTATTCATCAATGCAATGAAGAGAATGGTATACGTTGCCTAGCAGCGGTCGACTAGTTTCAGTGCATCGTGTAAACAAATCGCGCTTCGACCACACCACGTCACTGGTGGTCACTGGTGCTTCTGACCTCACACCAAGGTAGTCAAATGTAGCCGTCGATATTCGCACGTCATCTCTGGAATTTCCTTAACCGTTGTAGTCGTCGTTGGCACCGTTCTGCATGATCTGCACCCGGTAGCATATATCACGACCCTGAGCTCTTACTTACTTGACTTCGCCAAGAAACACCCTGCCTTCGCTTGATTATCTCCTCTTCGAGTTTTTTTCTCAGCGTGACCAGGTAATGGGTTGGACAGTGACCGCAAGAAGAAGCGGGACATGCAACCAACGCGCCTGTTTTTACCAGCCTAACTAACTTTTTACATGTTCTCTTCTTCAGGGTGTGCAAGTTTTGAGTCAGTTGCTGTGTACGCGAAATAGAGGAAACCTCTAATCACCGCACCATCCTGGGAAAAGTCTGTTCGAATTAGACCAGTCCAAGAGCAAGACCACCTTTGGTTACTGGCGCAGGCCACACAGCGTTGAGTGGCTTTCAAGAAATTGCTATAATCTTGAGCGTCTCCAGTAAGCGGGTAAGACCACTGAGAAGTTTTGCTAATCTGAGCTCATTTAACTTTCCACGTCTACCTCCGCCGTACCTTCTACTGGTCTCCGTCATTATTGTAGCTCCGCCTCTCCGTCATTGCTTGTTGTCCTGCTAATTCGTGCGTGCGTTACTGCGAGGGTAAATCCCACAGTATGGACCATGGCGTTTGGGGTTTAACCGAACTCCTGAACAGTCGGTGTGGGGAGCCTGACGGTCAGACTTGCCTCGAGAAGAAACGAAATTGCTTCCCCGCGTGTCTGTTTGTACCTCGTTTACCCGCTCTTATTTGATGTATATGTGTCATCGAAGTAGACACGCGGAAACGCCTGTCGAGAACAGCTCACTTTGCTTCTTACGATTTCCTGTGGTAGGACTTGTTAGACGATCAATGGCACTGGCAAGCGAGTGAACGAACGAGTGTTTTCTCTTAACTTTCAGTTCTAGCCAGCCATTTGGTTCATCATTCGGACTTCTCACCACGACGTACCACTAGCCAGTACTACAGAAAAAATAACAAAAATTTTAGTACTGCCTCGCTTTCACAGTGAAAAACGCATAGGATTTCCTGCAAGTGCTGGCGTTTTGGCTGATGCCTAGCTGCCACGCTTTGCGCGAATTCCGCATGTTCTCTTTTACACTGTAGTTACTGTGCATGTCCCTTTCTCTACTGAGCCGGAGCGAATGGCCATGGTCTTTGTTTCGAATGGCTATGGTCTTTGTTTCCTCCCGTCCTCTGCTTAGCAGGTGATTTCAGAAATTGGCAGGTGTTGTTGTTCCAGCGATGAGCAGCTGTGTGTTGAGCGGTCATTGTCGAGGGGTTTGCATGACAGAGCCACTCAGTATTTGACGGCACTAGACGACTCGATTCGCGCCCTTTGTGTACCCAATGTTAGTTTATAATAAACAGTGCAAACAAGAGGGTAGGATCTCTCAGATTTTCGCTAACCTCAAGATATGGCGTTCAATCATTTGATCGAGTTTTTCGCACACTTCGATCGCGAGACATTACGTTCAAGGGTTTGATTTAGCCCCCCCCCCCCCTGTTTGTTTTAGGAAATTACGAAGTTCAAGGATTGGGACTCTGGAGTGCTACCTCATTGTAAATCATGTACCCCTAGGCGAAGGCCATGAAGAAAGTTTCAGTGGCGTTTGGTCTGCTTTGGTTGTCTGCTATGGACCTGTCGACTATGGTAAGCTCAGGAGGCACGTGCGTCTTGGAGAGACCATGTTAGTATAGCGTTACCAGCGCAACACGTAAGTGTATGCTTTCTAATATCAGCAATCCACAAGGCTAGAAAGGAAGACACTCCAATACAAAGCATAGACATAGAGTACCAGTCCTGGTTAGTAGTGTAAATTTCAGCCATGAAATTTCCAACAGTTTACGCTTTCAGCGATTTGCCCTCGTACACACAGCGATTTGACCGTGTACATGTATTGTCCGCTATCGAATCTCAGACTTCTGTACTCAACTGAGTAAGTTCTGGGCGATTTGACCGGCCGACATCAGTAACGTACTTACTTCTCTCCCGTGCACCTTACCTGGTCTATAGAGACTTGGGTATAGAGTACTGCCTACTCACTGAATTCCTCTTCTAGAGCGGCACAAACAACAGCTCTTGTTCTCGCCTCTCGCGCTTGCCAGAGCTTTGGCCTTCTGCGCCACTCTTTCTCTCACTGCTCTCGCTCTGAGAAATCGTGGAGGTTGGCACATTCTCGATCTCTTGGAAATCGTAGTGGTGCCATCGCCATTAGACAGTATTCTATAACATGTACCGGATTTCTTCGAATAATCGCCGCAGGTGATTAAAATCTCTGCCCTGGCAGTGCGGTGATTAATCGAGGGCGGAGTGTAATCAAATCCACCAATTTGGCAAGGTGTGGAAAAGTGTGCAACTGTTTATTTCCAGGGTATGTACCTGTGATGGCCAGAGCCATGACCAGAACTGGTGGTTTCCAGAGCGCCTTGGTGTTGAATGGCCACCGGAAGTGGTTGTTTACATGTAATTACCAGCACCGGAAGCGGTATTTTTTCAGATCCAGCGGTTTAACAACATTTCGCAACATCTCCGCTGTGGTCTCTACCATTGCCTTCTCAATTCCTCGACTGCATGTGTTTGTTTTCGAAATACCGTACTTAAATTTTTTTTAACATGCCGCTGTCGTCATAGTTCCAACGTTCTCACAGAACTACTGTACAGAACTGATGAGGTACTTCGAAGAATCACCGGGGCGATTATTGTAATTCGGTGCTGTTGCCTTGCGCGACTATTCGAAGAATACGGTATACCATACCTGCAAGGAGGGGAATCATGTTGCTGAGTTCGTGAGATTAGCTGGCTATGGCTATAGCCTATACTCAACATTGCGATTTACCCTGGCTGTCTCAGGCACGTTGTTTCCGGGTTAACTTTCCAGCGGTGTATGTTGTAGTAAGCTACAGGCCGGCTTCAGGCAGGACACCAGTTGTACTCGTCGTACTTCCGGGACAAAATTTACGGGGCCGGAAAAGTGGCCGTACTTCCGAATCCATCATATGCACAATTCAGCACCATTTTGTTTTCGCTCCGCCCACTATTTTGCGAGAGGCATTGGTCACGCCGGCAGTGCTTAACATATCCGCTAGGCTAGTCAACAAAAGTCGTCGCTCAGTTCGCTTTGGCCAATTTTTCTACTTGCTTGTTTCCCCAGGTTCTTGCAAGGTCACTGGTCTCTCCGATATCCGTTACGAGCGTTTGGAGATTTCGCCTTGATCAGTTGGCGAGCGCCTTTGAACGATCTGGCCAGTGATTCTGCATTTCTCCCTGCACTTCTGTAATGGCGGACTGTGGCACTGTCCTGGTAAATCAAGAGCAGGAGACTGCTAGCGCTGCTGCTGGCAAAGATATTCTTAGTAGACTTATGCTACCTACGGACGAATGAGAATCTGTCGGAGGCGTTCCGCCATCAAGGGAATCCACGTGGTCCAAATGTGGCTGATAATAGATTGCCGCAGAGGTGCTCAGCCAAATCACACTCATCAAATCCTCGTCGTAGACGGCAAAGCACGATCAGAAGTTTCTCTCTTGGAGTAAATCGCCGCTGTCTTCTTCGCTGGACGGTTGTATTTCGTGCAGAGTTGTACAACGCTCTCAAACAGTTCTTCATACAAAACGTTCAGTTGTAGCGCAGTCGGGCAAGCCTGTGACCCCCCAAAAAAATAAAATAATGTTAAAAATTCAACTGTTTTCATAACAGTTCCCATTTTCACAATATTTAGGATTCCTATTTTACTTTTTCCTTTTTGCTTTCTTCTTTGCTTTGTTGTACTTTATCATTTTCTTCTCTGCTCCTGTCTTTCTTCTGAAAACAGCCCGTGAAAAATTCACTTTTCACCTGAAACGATTTATTTCTTGTCACATGAGCGTTCTGAAGATCTATAGCTGAGAATTCACGTCCATTTCTCTCTTACTGCTTAATTGTTTTTTTTTTTTCATTTTAATATACACCCCCAGAATAATGAAAACATTGGACAAGAGTACAGCGAGAAGTATACTTCTCGTATACTTTTGGCTTACCTTGATCTTTCTTCCTTTTGTGGTAATCTTCTCTTTAATCCTTGTCTACTTTAAGCAAAGCCTTCGCATTAGACAAAGTCTATCTGGCAATCCTTTCAAAACATATAATAATAATAATAATAATAATAATAATAATAATAATAATAATAATAATAATAATAAATAAATAAATAAATAAATACTTCTCGTATACGAGAAGTAAGATCAAGTATACCTTGATCTTCTCTTCCCATTTCTCATGATCTATCTCCCTCGTAGACCCCACCTGAACCGTATCAACAGTAGGATTCTCATCTCTCAACCACGCAGGTTCAAAGAAATCGACATAATTTTGATCTGATTCCTCATCTTAATCACAATCTTCTTCGTTACTGACGCCACCTTCCACCTCTTCCATGTTCTCGAGCTGACGTATCCTGGCACCAACTTTGCGAAACGATCGCGACAGACGAACCATAGCATTTCTCAAGTCGTTCAGGAAAGATAGTGGGATGTGGGTGCAGGGTAGACTTGACGCCACCAACAAAATAGTTTCTGCAAATCTTCGTGTCACGGCGTGCCTGGCCAGTTTCCATGCTTCACCCTGTCCAATCTGAGACAGCTAGAGACTGCGGTGGGCTTTCTTCTTGGGCAGGAAATAGAAGCTCACTTTACTCCTGTCTTCCTTACAGTTGTTGAAACATCCAGGCACACAACAGTTGTAGCCTCCTTTTGTTGTCCGTCTGCAACCTTCAGACGCAAAAAGATCGTGCCCGATTCAACTTCCTCTACTATTTCATGATCCATGCCACTCAATCAGAGATCAAGAGAAACTCCAAGAACCATGGGAACGGCAGGAAGTAAAGACTAGCGAACAAGGAGCTGAGGAAAGGAAAGTGAATCTTCCAACTTCCTGCACGCTACCGTTCAGCCTACACGTACATGTTAAGACGCGCACTTCTGGCGTGAGCGATACCTCTCGCAAGATGACGGATGGAGCGAAAACAAAATGGCGCTGAATTGTGCATAATTATGGTGGATTCCAAGGCGGTCTGATTTCTGAAACTTTTACCAGTATAGCAGCGCGTTTTGGACCAACCGAAAGCGGTAATAATCCCGGAGTGGTCTCATGTCCGGGGTGGTGGCAAGGCGGGGCTCGCTGTGCCTACTTGCAATTGAAAGACTGCGTTGACTTTCGATGGTTACTGTGTCATAAAAGATAACCAGGCCAGAATACATATGACCGAATAATAATTGTCAAGCGGGTGTATGTGACCTCCACTGCCCGAATTGGCCCTGTATGCTTGAATTGCTGGGTGCCATTGTAACCACTGGCAACTTTGATGTTGACGGAGGTCACGAGATGGACGTTTTATCCCGGTCTATATTGACGTGCACTTCCATTTGATTTGCTTGGTGTTTGTTTTAAATTTCCATATATGGCTGTGAGATATGACACGGCATGATAAACATTTAACGTAATACGCTCGTCATCGGATCGTAAACGAATCGACCTCCATCTAGGGCAAACGAGCACAAAACGAAACGAAGAAAACCTTTACCTCAATCGTGGAAGGACCGTCATGTTTTACGTTTAACGAACTTACAAAGACTGATGATGGCGTTAAACGCCGAAACGTTTTCAATAAAATTTCTTGAATTCCCCTTAGAGTCTTTGTAAGTTCGTTAAACGTAAAACCTTTACCCCCCCCCCCTGAAGGCCTTGCGTCAAAGCGTCTGCCATGTTAGCCCGCGTTTTTCGAACGTTTTCCGGTCACGTAAGGGTTGCTATGCGATATTTTCTGTTTACTCGAATTTTTGACGTAAGGTTAGTGGAAGCTTGAATGCCCCTAATATTAATGGTCATGATCGTTATGACACTGATGTTATCACAAACAGCCTCAAGCCCACACCAAATTTTTTGGTGAAGCTGTTGACGCTAGGGCTTCTGTACATCTTTGGCCGTTGTAGTCTTAGCGCAGTACGTCATAGATAAGACGGATGAAGTCCTGAACTTTTGTAGGCCACTGTATAGTAAGTGAGCTGCATGGGTAGGTGGACTCCCAGACTAGCCTGCTGTATGATGAACTGCCGTATAGTACTAAAGTCGGCTTAAAAATTATGGGTTACGTTAATTTTTTGTGTTTCCTTCCATAGGCTACAGATGTTCAAAATCATATTTGACCGCTTAGAAAGATTTGAACGCTTATGCAGCCCGCGTCATCCTGGGTTCCCGCTGTATCAACCCACGAACCATAGCAGACGATTCTCCACCTTCAACGGGTCCCCGCTTTCTTCCAGGCGCCGTTGTCACAATATCACCTTGCACGATCAATCAAAACCAAAACCGCTCCGCTACATCTACCGTATTCTTCGAATAATCGCCGCCCTCGAATAATCGCCACAATCAGGTCAGAATTGCAATAATCGCCGCCCTCGAATAATTGCCGCAGCCATTAGTCAACATCCCACATCATCTCTGTATACTTAGGTCTGCGAAAGCGTTGAAACAATGACGATACGTCAATACCGGTCTGTTAGGTACGGTATTTCGAAAATAAACACATGCAATTCAGGAATCGAGAAGGCAATGGTAGATACAGGGAGCAGAGATGTTGCGAAAACTTTCTGCCAAAAAAATCTGGTTACACCGCGCTTGATCTGAAAAATACCGCTTCCGGTGCCGGTAATTACATTCAAACAACCACTGCCGGTAGCCATCCGCCACCAACGCGCGCTATCCACCCGTTCTAGTCATGGCGCTGGCCTTCACAGCTACATATACTGGAAATAAACAGTTGTTGACTTTTCTGCACCTTGCCAAATCGATCGATTTGTGTTAATCGCCGCACATCCAAGGCAGAGATTTTAATAATCGCTGCGGCGATTATTCGAATACGATGTTAAAGACTGACTACGAGACTTCAGCCAATTCTTCTCTAGACCCAGAGATGCCCTCGTAACACTCAAAAGTCGAAAACAACGGGAGAATTCTCTTTTTTCTTACTGACGTTCTCTCATGGTACCGAACTGAAAACAACAACTAACAACCTGACGAGCAACTAAAAAACAGCGACTAAAAAAGCTGTCATGATGGCTCATGAAGCTACTTTAACCTATGATGACTGAGATCATGACTCACACTCTTATGCAATCAAACTACCGCAGGCCATGGCCTTTTTCACCAGGGCTCTGATTATGAATGAACCTTTCCACACGCCCCCAGTGTGCAGTCGTTGGGGCGCCACCACAGATTATTCTAAGAAACCAAACACCACTCTCAAACACAGACTGCATTTGAAGACAGAGAGACCCCTTACACGCTACGCAAAGGAAGAACTTTCAAGTCTCCCATCCCATGCACAGCACTTTATCGAGACTCTCCTATTTTCCTTTCTACAACATTACCGCATGATAAACTACCTGACTCAATTGAGAACTTGACATCAACTGCACAATACAAATTAGCCGCTCAACAACACATATTCACTACTCAGTCTGTCCAAATTTCCCTTTTACTTTTTGTTAATATCATTTGGTGCCCCCTCTCACTGGCCTCGGGCCATTCATGAACAGAGGGTAATAAAGAAAGAAAGAAGATTTTTAAACACGCTGTTGTCTGAGTAAGATCTTGCGCTTGACAGCCAGTAGACATAGACGGAGAAAGCATGAGCTTCTTTATAGTGTGGTTCGTTTCGTTCCAAACGAAATAGGTTTCACTGCCAGTCCCCTCTCCTCTTCCCTTTACAAAATCAGCTAAGCTTATGAGGTGCTCTATTGACAATCAATTAAACATCACTTTTCCATAAGACTGTGTTTGCAACTTTTTCCTTCCTGTTCAGCTGAGCGATCAGCCAGCCATTATGCATCTGCAAGGAAATCCCAACAGTTGCCAGTGGAACCAATGGCACCACAGTCCTGGTGCAAATTACGTCCCTTTTGAAAATGGAGCGCGTGGCAATGAGGCAGCGATGCAAGCGTACGTACGACTCCAAAAGCAAGCACATGAGAGCAACATGTACAATTACTATCATTATCTGATGCGCATACCAGGGATGGATTCACAGACTGCACTTGACCATCAAGGAATGTGGTATGCCAACAATATCATGCAGACATATGACGTTGCTCAACGCAGCATGATTTCCTACACAGCACGGCCGAAGAGAACTCGTAGAAAGGTGAGAAACAATTTGGTACTCTTCTTGTCAGAAGAAGACTGGAAGGTTGACACCTTCCGGTCTGGATTTTATTTCTGATTGGACACTTGGAACTCTATAGATGGGTTCCAAATATGGTATTCTGCATGGCCTGGCTGCTATGTTGGTAGACAAGCCAGCCAGGAGCATATACATATCGGTATACATGTCCCAGCATGGTTCCGTGCACTTTGCTCAACTCTAACAAGTGATGACGGTCAAAAAGACAAGAATGTTTCCCAGGCCTGTTTTGGTTGCTTCTTGTAGTGGTACATCACTCTGCAGTTGTGGGCTGTGCTATCTAGCAGTGGCAGGACATTGACAAAAGTATTTTATAGGATACAATCTGTTCCAGACGGCGACGGCAATTGCAGCAATTGGTTGGCAGAGACAACTGCCCTTTGGCTCCTAGGCCTTGTCCTGGATCATGTTTGCTTGGATAATTTCATATCTGGTAAAAGTCAATCAAGCCCTTAAGCTCTGACGTTCCCTCCGTGCAGTGATTAGTAATACCTGTCATGTCTCACGATGAGAATCCAGCTCCAGATCATTGTTGGATCTGCAGGGACAGTATCCAAACACAATTGTCATCATCAGATTGGATCATTGACTGTATATGATCATTGAC
>JAOWAW010099396.1:0-15792 GCA_028565695.1 Nicola tetela
GAGAGAGAGAGAGAGAGAGAGAGAAAGAGAGAGAGAGAAAGAGAGAGAGAGAGAGAGAGAGAGAGAGAGAGAGAGAGAAAGAGAGAGAGAGAGAAAGTCAGACAGGCAGACAGACAGACAGACAAACAGGGTGAGCCTTCTCAGGCTACTAAGGTCGATCTGTGTTAGCGTATTAGTATTCCGTGACAAACTACGCTAGCGTGGCTTTGGTCACGAGACCGTTCTGATTCTGGTGGGGGCCTTTCTACGCCTTTACCAAGTTTACACCGGGCATGTACTCTGACCGCTTGGAAAAGGTGCGCTGCTCTGATGTTTTCTTTAATGATAACCCATATCATACGTTTTCCTATCTTAGAGCTTTTAATGTTAACCTATTCGGTGATAATGGCGATTTTGCAGTGTGCTGTGTTGGCTGCTTTGTTGCCGCCTAGACCCGGAGCCCTTGGAGCCCAGAAGACGCAGTCATTTACTGAGCTCAACATACATGTACAAGACAAGGTAAATATCTAGGTATTATGAGCTGACGAGTTGGCCCCTGCATGGGCACTACTGAAGCAGAGCTGGCACTTCTCAACTCAGGCGTGAGAATTATGAAGGAGATCGGCAATACCGGCTGAGAGATTCGACATAGCAGTTTTGCCTTGCATGGTCAATCAGCGGCAGTAAAGCAAGTGTCGATTATGACTTGTTGAAGTTACGCTTCAATCTCATGACCATCATCCCACTATGCTTGAACGCGGTGTTCTGACTAGCCTGATTCAGCGGCAAACTTGAAGGAAGGTCAGACACGTGTGCAGTGACTGAATAGTGTACACTTGCAAAGCCGGGACCCTCGGCCGGGTTGGTGCGATATGCATGTAGGTCAAGCCTGATACGCTGCCGATCGACAGATCTATTGTGGAACTGTCCCTGAGGCTCCAGACGAAGGGCTCCTGCAGTGCTCACTGAAAATAAAGCCAGAGAAACAAGGTGGGCAAAATGATGTTATCCACTCCTCTGCGTTGTATACGTATGCAGTTCCAACGGAAACCTCCATCCCGTGACCACTTGCATGAATAGCCTTCATACGGCTCATTGAAAAAAGCTCAGCCGTGCGTGTCTAAAGCGCTCCGACTCATACTCCCGAACAAGGTTAAAAAAAACCTCGAAACAGCGTCTGCGCATGTCTCAAAATTGCAAAAATAAAACAATACAGTACTTACAGCCATCGGCCACCTCACCGATTTCACGCGCCAACCTGGCCTAACCATCAGCGCTGGTCGTTGGTAGCAGCATAAAGCTTAAGAGGGTGCCGCTCGTCTACGCGGTACAGAAAAATGTACTTTGATCCACTAGGCTGCGTTACGAAAAAGGCGTGTCACGCATTTGGCGACCTTGCGAAATCGAAAATGTGCACTGAAGCACAGCCGGAAGGGGATCAAAATACATTGCGCTAACATGAGTGGGAGGAGGCATGGTGGACGCTTGAAGGTGACTGCGCTACCGATGGTCGTCTTCTGCCACTGACACAAGCGCCTGCTTATGCCAAGTGCAAGCTGACTGTTTCAAGAAGCAATTCCCGCACCACCTAGGAGATCGAATTGATAAGATGGCGTGTTCTGCGCACTTGCTTCAAGAGAGCCGGCCGTCGTGTCTGACACAATGGCAGACACGAAAGCTGATAAAGTCTATGGAAGACCCGACGTCTAAAACGAGTCCATTCAGGCGTCGTGCGGCTGTGAAGAAGGACAAGGCAGCTGCTGGGAAGGGTCGAGCGCCGGGAGAGAGACGGAGAACAGCGGGAACAGGTTCGCAAATGACTGCGGGTAAGGCCGACATTATCCATTGCATGCTATTACGATTTCAATGCAAATGGCTCGTGAGGCATGTTATCATGAAGAGCGCTCTAGAGGCTAGGCTAAGCCAGACTGGGAAGGTTGGAGGTTGTTTCTGACGTATGGAATGACTATCTGGGGCTCCGTGGAGGTCGAATCGGGCTTCGGCCCATGCAACGAGTGCTGGCTGTGCAGTTGTGACACTCTGTGTTCTTATGGTCATAGTGATACCCACTAGGTAAATAACAGGGAAATATAGAAGAAGAATTGACAGCAGCCAGCTGCTCCTTTGCTGTGCAGAGCACAGTGTCATTCACCCTTCGTCCGTATACGCACTTATACGCACTGCAGCATGCGTTTCTCATGTTTCTTGGTACACTGTCGTAGCTAATTTCTCGTAAACCGATACTGAAGGTAACATGTAAACACCCATTCGGCTTATTGTTGAACTACACAGCAGATCGAGGGCAGCCTCATTTTCTAGGTTCTGTGGACTAGCGGTTTTTGCCCCCGGTTGACGGACAATAGAGAAACGGGAAATGATTTGAAGATTAGCGATCATTCTCTACGAAAGTCGGCGTACCTCCTTAGGTCTTAGGTGGTAAACTTACAATATACTATTAAATTTTACTTCCGGTAGTCCCATTGTTATCATGGATGTCACAAAAAGCCGCTGAACAGCACTTACTCCTATAATAAAGCCATAATAAAACATGCTGAAACATAGTTATCCAATTACAGTGTATCAATTCAATGCAAGATTGTTGCTTCACTGGAGTTCTGGTGAGGCAATGGTGATCACGGTAATGTCCTGCTGCCACTGCGCAGCCGAAATTAAAACTTGTGTGCACAAACAGACAAGCAGGTACTAGCTACATATTATAATCCAAAGTTCGGCGAGCTTCCTCCAGCGTGCGCAAAATTCAAGCCTTAAGGATGAAGAATCCGGTTGCTTTCCACAAGTTGCCAGTCCAATGCCATTCCTCAACATGGTGGTATATCAGCGTAGATGCTTGGTATGATCGCATATAACATTGCGTAAATTATATTTTATAATAGTAACGTTCCTCCCGTCAATTGTTGGTGGAGGGAGAGGTATAGACACTATTAGAGTAGTTCTGCTGGGGCAGCTGGTAGGGGTCTTCCTGTGATCGATGCTGTTGTTGTTGATGTCATGCATGTCTGACAAGGTTTTGCTTTGCATTGCCGTTTGTAACAATACCCATCACTCAGTGCAGTACTGTAAGCTGCTACCTAGACTGCTCCCCGGTCGACCAACGCAACACTTATAACGTTTTCGTCTTCACCAATCACCATGGCAAATTTCTCCTCTGCTGTAATATCCTTGGCATAGCCCGGAGGCCAATACCGCTGCGGTGCTGATATTGACGGAAGCATGAGGTTTCAGCGATATCCTGGGAAGGTTGTTTGTTGGTCTACCCTCTGGCCTTTGGCGCTGAAATATTATCCGCATCGGATGCAAAGCACATGGACAAAGTAATACGATAAATTGAATAATTGCCTGGAGGGGGTCATCAGGTCATTATGACCGAATGCGAGTCAGATAACCTATTCCGAGGCGTGTCCCTTGTGGTGGTTCTTGGCAAAGTGCTTGACCATTGTTGACACGATACGAGTACACTGTAGAAGTAGACCATACATGCAGATGTCATGCAGACCTCATATCAGGGCTCATGGAACGTTGCCAAGGAGCCAAAGAAAAAGGATTTAATTTCCTTTCTGTATCAAGTTGTTTGGTTATCAGCTTTCGTAGGTCTGCTTTGCAAGTGGCCCTTGTTAGTTCTCCCCGCAGCGCGGATGCCGGCTGTGGTGCTCCATTGCCATTACTCGGCTCGAGCTCACTGCATACCGATACCATCTCTTCTACACAAGTGATTCTTTTCAGCGTACGATGCCCCCACCACGAGTGTTCTATTAATTCTGTAGGACGGGCCACTTTTTAGTCCATACAGCGCTTCTCCGATCCTATCAGATCCTATCTGGCTTCTTGATTTGAGCTGAACCGGCATATCCCGATTTGGTCAGTTCCAGCAGCGCGGACTTCTGTTCAGGGTTTTTTTTTATGCATTTGACCTAATCGCTACTTCAGCGCGCGATCATTGTTTGAGTGTGCAAAGTGTTATTATGTCTCGTGCTCAATCCCCTGGGTGGTAGTACTAATTGTCGATCGATGTCACCGTCAGAATAACCAATGATAAGAGTCTCAGCCATAGCGTTTGTCGGATCTCAATGAAGTGTTCAAGTGACTGGCGAAAATCGAGCCGTGAGTTTTGTTTTGTAATACTGGACTGTAGTCGTACTCGTTGGGTCGCCTCTTGGTGCGAAATTGACCCGCGAAAGTGGAGCCTCCATTAGGAAAACGCTCTGGTCTTCTGCTCAAGCGATAGACTTCAATATCTTCCTCCTCTGTTGCCAGTGGTAGCATTTCAATCAAGCCTTTCCCTCGAGGCCTTCGTTAAAGTCACATTTTTATCGAAAGTTTCGCTGGGTATTGCAGTTCCAACAGGTTCGAACTGAATGTCCGTAGAATCACGTGATTTCTGCGAAAGCACGTGGTGTATGCTGATCAGGTCTTTGTTTGTTGTATCGCGTTCATGCATGACTTTTTGTTTGGCTTTTGGCTGTCTCGGGATCTACTGCCGAGATAGATGTCTGGCTGTGATAAAAACCTTTCAGCATGATCAGTTATTCGTTCTCGGGTGAGGAACTGAAGTCTCTTCGTGTTTTATTTACGTCGAAATCGGCCTCCATTTTTGATCTCTGACCTCGTTGCGACTTGCTGTACAGCAGCCACGCTGTGAAAATTCATGCAGACATTAGCATAATGCGCGCAGCCCGAACGCATTCCATCTTTCGCGATTTGACAAATATGTACGTTTGCCTGGTTTCTTCAGTGTGGTTTGGGCGCTCCTTGGGCGCGCCGGGAGTCTGCAGGAGGAGGTATCACGTGGGTATTGATATACTCCTCATGATTTTCTATCCTTTATTGTGGGCTCTGGGGACACAACGACTCGACTGGTACATGTGGTTTAGCGCGAGAGAGTCATGATGGTCATTTGCAGGAGACTGGTCCGAAGTAGAATAATCATCTTCGGGAGGTAGGCATAAGTTCCCGCATGAACGGTCATAATAAGCGGTTTCAGGGAGGTGGGCATATCTTTCCGCATCAGCGGTTTCAAGTCACCAGCGGTCGACCTGTCGTTTCGGGATTAGAGCGATTTGCAGCTACACGAGCAAGGAAGCCGGTGACTCGGTCTAGTTGTTAGTGGAGGTAATCCGTACTTCGGCTGCCCTATTGACTAGCTGTCAGTGGAGGTCCGACGAAGTTTTGAGAAGGAAGGACAGTGGAGAGAGAGTCTACTTTGCTTGGCTCCATTGAGAGAAGGTCATCGTGGGAATTTGGCTCGGATTTTCTGGACCAGCCGGCAAGGAGTCCTGCAGGCGAAACTCCTGTAAGAAGACTATGCATGTCTTTTTAGAAGTAGGAAGGATACGGATATTCGGATAAACAGGTTCTACTTCTCTTTCGCGAAGTGAAGGTCTAGTCCTCACATAGCTTCGCTTTGCGCCACTGTGCTTGTACCGGACACGCGGTCGGCGGATACCGGCGAGGCGTACAACACGCGAACAGTGTATACAACCATGCTAACAACTCAGGTCTAACCGTAGAAAAGAGGTCAGGTCAACGTGCCGCCAATATCGTATTCACGCTGGGCTTTCGTTTGTTTCTGCACCTACCCACAGTCGGCAAAGAATGTTATTTTTTTAGTCATCATCGGGACTGTGATAGTGTCGTTGTTATCGTGGTGGCGGTCGTCGTGTGGCTTGTGGCGAGCGTTTGAATTTCGACGATTTGTCAAAGTACCTGCACCCAACTCAGGAAGATGCGCACAAATAGAAAATGATTGTCGTATACATAAGGCTGTCGTGGTGACTTTGGGACACGCGCGCACAACAGCTGATGAAAAAATGAAGGGATCTTCTAGTTAAAGCGAACTTTAGGTGGCCAGTGATGGTTCTGTCCCGACTGTGCTGAGGAATGTTTGATAAACGCAGAGTTTGTTGGTCTTCGAAGTTTGGTACAGTGGAAGGATAGCGCGCTAAGCACGCCAAAGAGGTCAGGTCATGCTTGAGCTAAGGCTAGCTATGGTCTAGACTCCTAGTACAACCAGCTCAAACGTAAAGGTTGTTGACGTCTAAGAACGACTACTGTGGCCAGTGCAGTGTGCGCTACTGTGTTGTGTGGAATCGGTTTGTCAGGAAGGAAGACCTGCTGCTGTATCCTCTCCGGAAACAGCCAGACTTTCGGTCGTGTAGTGCTGACAGGAAATCATTACAGGAAAGAATGTGAAAAGTAGCCGACTAGCGAATGTGTCGAGCTGGACCCTGCTCGGCAGGCGTTAGGTAATGGGCTGAACAAAGGATTTGAATATATGAAACAAGGTTCGCAGCGGGTGAGATCTGTGAGGTGTAGGCATAACATGATAAAGCGCTTTTTTCGTAAGTTCATGAAGCGATAGCAAACCCGGGGATCACCAATGGCTGTGGCAGAAACAACTTGCGCCTGTTTGTGAGGGTCAAGTCATTCGTGTTTGACATTATGATTATTTTAGTAGTTGTGAGCGATGCTTCTACCTGATTTACCAAGAATGTGATCAGTGACTCATCTGGTGTGTTCGCAGTTAAACGGCTCCACATAGCTTATCCAGGGCTTGCAGCCCAAAGTTTTCCCCGGCGCCACCTCTGTTCGATATTCCTGTTTGCTGTGCGAACGATAGTTCCTCCCTTTCAATGCGTGGCACCTGTTACCTGTCTCTTAGTTGCGCTGTCGGCGAATGGTGTATCTCTGTATTTGTAGCTGTCGACGTTGTGAAAAGAGATCGTTTGTGATACCTGTATAAACAAGTGATATTAAACGCAACGTGCCATGTTACCTTTATTATTGACTGAGGCCAGTCAAAGACAATTCCCCCAGGGTGGTGTGAATTCTTGTTCTCTACATGATAGGCTACTCTGGTAACCATAGCTGGGTTGTCCTCATATGACCCCCACGATGCCATCTTGTCTGTGGCAATCACCTACTATTATACTAATGGCATCTGCACATAGAGTAACTTTGTTGGCAAGGTATCTGAATATTTTATCAATATTTTTTGGCCGAAACTTACTGCTTATGGCTTGTTGGGCCCTCCCCTCTTCCCCCCTCTCCCCCTAGTTGTCAGGTTTCTTTTCTAGCTGCTGCTTGGAAGTGGTATACTCAATGATGTAGAACTGTCCATAGTTGTTTCAAATAATTTTGGGAGTACCTCATCATGTGTTTACCTTCGTTTGATCTACACACTCGCTTTACAAAACTGTTGATTTTGCTTTGATTGTCAGACTCTACATTTAACAGCTGCCAGAAAGTCCTCCAATGCAGCCAGAGCAGGGAAAGAAGAGTGCCTCTTCTAGAAAGGTACAGCTGTGGTTATTGTGGACATGTGTCCTGATGAAGGAAGCAATTGTCACATTTCCATTGGACCATTTTCTCAGAAGACATTGCTGCAGAATTTCAGATACCCTTTTGTGCCTCTGATGAGTGTGTCATCTTTTTGCATTGTTTATATGTGTTACAGTATATGTGTTACAGTAGTGTCGTGTTACAGTGTCGTGGCATAATTGTTGGCCTATGTTATCCTTACTTTTGATGGCATTCTGCAAAAGCTGAAAAAATGCTTTTATGTGGAAAAAGGAAACAAAATATTTTGAATATTTTTACTTTGCTGGTGTGTGTGTGTGTGTGTGTGTGTGTGTGTGTGTGTGTGTGTGTGTGTGTGTGCGCGCGCGCGCGTGCGTGTGTGTGTGTTTCTACTATCACCATCTTACTCGGAAGTGTGTAATGGAGAGATTGTGTCAAAGCATTTTACTGCTGGACTTCCTCTCCTTTGTACATGCTTATTTTGTGCTCATTGAGAAAGCAGAACCAACTTCTCTTTGTGTGTGTGCATCTCTCTCTCAGGGGTGAAGGCAGTTCAGCAAGTGAATACGAGTTTGTTCAAAGATCACGTATCAGTGCTGAGGTATGGCTCATTATGCTGTGAGGTAGATAGTGCAAATACAACATAAAGCCTGGTCTACAGGTGTTTTTTGAAAAGGACTCCTTTGCAAAATTGTAGTATGAAGTGCCTCTCTGATGTTAGCTGATTTGTGTGTGAATTGGTAGGGAGTTGTATATCAAGAAATGTGGAAGCGCAAAGACTCCTCAGAGAAGCAGCCAGCTGGCCGTGTCATTAGACAAGCTCCAGCACATCAGCAAGGAATGTCTAATGGTGTTGTGCCTGGAGCTGTGCCCACACGTAGGCCTATGCCAAATGGAGTGCATTTTGGCAGTGAAGTCGTCATGAATGGAGTTAGCTCTCAACCTCATCCACAAATGGTTGTGCAGCGACCAAGAAATGCAGCTGATCAGGGTAGGTAATGTTTAAAAGTTGGGCTACATGACTGGAAATGAGCAATGTTTCAGTGCGCTTTCTTTCCCTTTCTGTTGCAGTGTATCTGCATCCCTTTGCAGTAATTTACTCTTCTGGTCCCTAAGTGCACACTTTCCTTTTTCCTCCTCTGCTCTTGTCTCTTTACCTTTTTCTCTCATGACTGTTTCTGTTTGTATCTGTACTTGACATTCACGGTGTTGTCAGCTTGTGTCCTGCATTTCCAGGTATTAGATAACTAATCATAAATTTTGGGTGTGGAAGATGTAGAAGCGATCTGTTGATTTTGAAAGTTTTGTGTAATTAGAACGTAGGTGTTGTCCTTTTCTTGTTTTGACACAATATTGTGTTTTTTGCCTTTGATATATGAAATTTACTTGGTATCGATGTAACTGATTCAATTACTTCTTGGTGATTGCAGCTAAGCTTATCCACTGGCTGTTTTTTCAGGTGCTTTTGTTACGATGCACTATGCTGGCCTAGTTAAACACGTTCCGCTTCCGCAAACAGAGATTACCATTCCTTTTGTGAAGTACATGTTCCTCGCCACGTTTCGCCCTGCCATCGACCAAAACCTTCTCTACAACCCGTTTGGAAAAATCTTTATGTTTGATCGCAATGATGACACATTTGTGGAGTTGGATGATGCAAGGTAATATTTTACTACATCTGGTTTCTCAGGAGCAGTTTACAGACCATATTTTTTGAAAAATTGCCGCCCTCAAATAATTGCGGCCCTTGAATAATTGCCTCAGAAAATCAAGGCTGAATTGAAGTAACCACTGCCCTCAAATAATTGCTGTGGTGATTATTTGAGGGCGGCAATTATTGTATGTATGTTAGGTATGGTACTCGGTATTTCGAAAACAAACACACGCAGTTCAGGAATTGGGACAACTATGGTAGATACCAGTAGTTGAAGAAGTAACTTTGAAGCAGATAAGAAGTTACTAATAAGAAACAATCTTCCAAACATCTACATAATCAATGCCAAGGCTATTGTTGCTTTCGTCACCTGACTTGTCAGCTCTCTCCATTGTCACTCTCGTCTCCATCGGATATTGTCACCTTGACAATGTTGTTTTCTCCTCGGTGCTCAGCATTCAGAGTCAGTAAAATATCTTTTGAGCACTTTGACTAGCACAGGCGTGCAGACAGTGATGTCTACGGAGTTGTGCAAGGGGGAGGGGGTCATCACTTTCTGCGGAGTGTGGCCAGACTCCTTGGCAGCAGTCAGTGTTTATTTGCTCATTGCTAGGAATGTACATAGTGGCAGTGTCATTTTTACGCATGCATATTGCAGTGGCATGCTGCACTATTGCATGCATGCTGGCTGCAGTAGACCATGGTATGTGGATCAACTCTAGAGCATGTTGGGCAGTATATTGGAGCAGGTAACTTTGCTGGCTGATTTGCTGTATCTAAAGCCAACTTCCTTAAATCCCAGCACCAAAGGCTGGCAGGACGACAGGGATGTGTACATGTACAGATGCGTGATTGCTTGCAAGGTCTTCTTCCCACCTGACAGCTCTTCTGCTGATGAAGAAAAAGGGTTGCAGCCTTCTCTCTTCTTCATTTTTTGCAAAATTTGATTAGCAATAACTAGTGTTCTATGAAATATTTTTGAATCAAGTCTGGTGAGGTGTCAGGTTGTTGAAAACGCTTTTGGAATAGAACGATGCAAACTGCTTGCATCATCCGAAACAGAGCTGCTGGCTGCCAGAGATCGCTCGCACTCAAATTATGCAAGGAGTTCGGTATGTACAGTATGGCAGCCAGGCGCGTGACAAGAAAGGCTCATAACTAGTGAATTTCTGAGTGGAGAGGCTCCAAACTTTTTTCAATGCTTGGTGTTTGGTGAGTGAAGTGTATTGACATCGATGCAAAGTTTGTCAGGCAGGAAGATGGTTCGATTTAGCCTTTGGTGGCCAGTCGCTGCGACCCTTCCACACACAAGTGCCGGGATCGGCCGCAGCTGTAATCCCAATGTATGTGGTTGCTGCCAATACCCGGTGACGAATATCATCTGTCTGCCTAATCACCTTCACCGGAGTGTGCTTGCATCCCTTGTTCGTTTCTTTTTGAAATAAACACTGCCCTTGATTAATTACTGCACCATCGCACCCTCAATTACAAATAATTACCATGGCAATTATTCAAAGAAATATAGTAATCTTATCAGGCTGAGGTTCACAGGTTGATTTTAAGCCAAACTTTTGCATGGTCTGAACCTGTGCTTCCCCTTCCAAGTAATTCACAGCAACAATATGCTGATAAAGTGACTGATTAGGTTAAGGTCATCGCAATATTGGCAATGACAGCACAGGTTGGGTGCTTTCATTCCTGGCAAAACAACCAAAGTGTGTCAGTAGTCACTCAATTGATATAATGACAAGTCAACCTTTACTGTGAGGGCTGTTTAACACATTTTGATTGTTCTCAACAGTGTTCGAAAACGCATTGCCAAGTCACCAATTGGCAACCAAAAGTGTAGGGTAACGGTATACTAGATGGCTTGGTGATCTAGAAAAAATTTTTGTTTTTTTTGGACTGCTTGGTGACCTGGAAAGAAATAATTTTTGAACACTGCCTATTAAGTTGCCAGTGTCGCTGTACACTGTACAATGTTGCTGTATGGGAAATTTTAGCGTCACAGAAACGTTAGCAAATTTAGCAAATTGTTCAAATTGGCTCACTTTTCCTGTTGTGAATCTGTTTCATGCAAATCAGGGCAGACACTGCCGCCACTCCCGCCACTGATGCTGCTGCCACCACTTCCACTATTAGCATTCCTGTTCCTGGCATCTACTAGTAGATGTAAAAACTCTTGAAACACATCTCTCACCTGTATCATCCACTACTAGTATATCTTGCTTTTCTATTTCCTGTATGGTCTCCAACCTTGTTTCTCACAGTTTATCCTAACGTACTAATAATGTTCCCCCCTGAAAACTTGCTGCCTGAGAAATCAGGAATTTGTTCTGCCTGAATTCTTGTATCGCTAAAATAAACTGTTGCAAATATGCCGGCAATGCGAAATTGCTAAAGTTTTTCGTCACTAAAATTTCCCATTTTACAGTATATGAATAATGTGCTACTATGTAGAAGCACGTGGCTCCTACCCCATCCATTGCTGGCACATGTCTGTTATTGTTTGTGTGTGTGCACGTGTGTGTGTGTGTGTGTGTGTGTGTGTGCGTGGGTGTGTTTGTTTATGTGTTTTACGTGTTTGTGCACATTCATGATGGTGTTAGATGTGACTGCATTCTTAGTGGTTGCTCGTGTGATTGCAGAAAAATCTGTGATGGCTCTGTACTTGAACTGCGGGAGGTAGCAGCTAACACAAGCACTTTTCAGAGCAAAGGAGCCATGAGCAATCAGCAGACAGTGTCAGCCAGTGCACCGAATCTTGGTAACGGTCCTGCTCAGTCTGCGGCAGCTCTAATGCCACCACCGCCACTTCCACCTCATGTTAATAATTTTTCTCTTTCACATGGAAACAGTCAACCCCTCTCGAAAGGTACTTGTTGGAAAGTTGGATATTAACTTTGTGTCTAACAATTTCAGACGAGTAGCATAGTGTTGAGTCCTTTTGTTCTTGTCTTTCTTGTACTGTGTGTTCCTTCTGTTAAACTCATATTCATGGTGAAGCAAACATTAGGTGGTGTATCTGTGCAGATTGCGTTATAGGGGCTTTTTTTAGCTGATTTTGATCATGCCTGCTGTCCGTTGTGTTTCTCCATCCCTCCAGGTATGTTTGAAGCTCTTGACAGTTTGCCGTCAAAGAGCTATCGGTTGGTAACAGGTTACTCAACGGATGGTGTAAGCAGTCAGACAAGTGCAGCTAGTAGTACGCACACCACTCCCCTCCATCAACGAACCCGCAATGACAACAGCGGTCAGAATTACGGTGACGAGAGGATGTGGTCTGCGCCTGTGACGGGTGTTGCAACTCCACTCACAGAGCAGGCAGTCAGACAACATGCTAATGAAGACTTTACCAAGAGGTGAGGCTTGGTGGCTGCATGATTAGGGTGGGTTGAACCACTACAAAACCTCAGTAAACCTGTATGTGTCTGAACTGTTGTCCATGTATTTGACAGTCTTTTTTGTCTAGTTTTTTTTTGCTGCTAAATATATGAAGTGTTATCCTCATCAAGCACTTAGGGATTGAAGATGAGTACTTACACTGATTCTTGCATGTTTTTTTTTTTTTTTATAATTGGACATTCATCTATTTGTAAGTAACTGGTTGAGGGAATTGGCCTGAAATGTATGTATTGTGGACCGGTGCTTATAGCATAGTTTTGCATCCTTCTTGATGGAATAACACCCCAAACATTTTTTCTGAACATGGGCTTGCAAGGGTTCCCAGTGTGTATGGGATATTGTGTGTTGTTTACTTATTTGGGTTATAGTATGCTGTCAGCGGTACATGTGGTGCAGTGCACATAACTGTACTTGTTGTATGTACAGTAAATACGGCTGTCTGAGTTTATGCCTAATGCAAACACATGTGGTCTCCAACTTTCTTTTGCTAAATGTGTAAGAACTTTGTTCTTGCTTAGAAGTATGTTTTATTGAGACCATGAAATCATTCATTTATGGATGCCCCTTTCAGCTCTACTTTGTTGAAATTCCATGTTAGTACCAAACAACACATGCCTTCTTCAGGGAGAGTTCGAATAGTTGGATTATGAATTGACATTTGATCACTTTATTTTCCACCACCAAATACTGTACAATATATCAATATGCACAATTACTGTGTGTGGGCAGTAGAAGACTAGGGTTGCTAGCCTTACTGTTAATAGAAAAAAATCTGCTTTTTGGCATGAGGAGATCATATCCTACAATCGTGAGGGATCTTACTTCCTCCATCACTATTTCTTGTCTCACACTCTCTTTCTCTTGATTAATGGCAGATTTAAAAGCAAGCTGTTGCTATGTTGGTCGGCCTAAAAGTATCACTTGATGATTTCGAATTGCCAGTTTACTTTCTGTATTGGATTTTATTTCACTCGTGTGGTGGTGCAGAGTGGCAGTCCTTGAGCAGCAAGTATTGCATTTACGTGGTCTGCTGAAAACGCAGTCGACTGCTTCACAAAGTAACCACACTGAGCAAGAAAGGACGAGTCGTAAGCCAAGCCAATGTACGTCAGTGGAGTAGACCCTTCCTCTTCCTTCCCTCCTCCTCCTCCTCCTCCTCCTCCTCCTCCTCCTCCTCCTCCTCCTCATCCTCCTCTTCTTCTTCTTCTTCATTACCTTTCCTTCCTAATTGCCTGCAGTCAGTTATGCCTTGATAGTATGTCGGCTCTGAAGTTCGTTACATAAACAGTGTTGATTGGTTTGATAAGATTTTGGACATGTGGTGAAGCTACATCCATTCCATGTATTCCAGGCAACCACAATGATGACCACAGAATGTCTGCTCATGTTTGCAAATTAGGCAGGATCAAGTGCTTCTCTTCTACATTGTCAGTTTTGGAATAAAGAGGCTGGTTTTTGTCAGCAAGTGACTTTGCATGTGTATTTTTTACTCTTAAAGTTTTTTTTTGTCATTTTAGGGTTTATTTTCACAATTACTCTGGACAAATAATTGGCAAAATCAACTCAAAAAGCAAATCAAAGCAGATTTTTGTGTGAATGGAGTTTCCCGTAATATATATCAGTTTTCATGTTTTGTGTGAACAGATGCCCAGAGTGATGGTAGTGAGCCATCTGTGTTTGAGGAGGTCTCACCGATGCACTTAGCTCATCGGGAAGCACTGCAGACAGTTGGTGAACACACTGCAATGTCTCACAGTGAATTGCTACCTCCAGCACGAGCTGGCATACACCGTACAGCATCAGACAGTAGCATTGCACAATTGCCTGATAATACAGAAGGTATATGCAAACTAGACACCAACACTGTCAACTCATAACTAGGATATTGTTCAGGAATAGTGAGAATTTCATGCAGATGGCTTCTGTCTTCCCTTGTTCTGATTTTGTGAAATGGAGAGTTTGTCAATATTTAATGAGACAATCTTTTTGTGGGTTGTTGCTGAGCAATGGGCATTATGGAGCCAGAAAAAGAGTTTTTGATTGTCAGTTGGACAGGTGCAATGTTTTTAAAATGCTGATATCTAGTGGTTTCAACTTTCATCCTGCCCTGTGATTAACATTGTACACTTAGGAAGTAAGTTTGATTTGTTGCAAGAGTACCTTCAGTTCTTTGTGTTCGTTTGTCATAGTTGGCTTTCGACAACCTCTTGCTCTGGATCCAGTTGACATCCAGAGTGCGCTGAGGAGGACGCGTTCTTTTAATGTCAAAACATCTCACTCTACTGTTCAAAGTGGACCTGCCATGCGAAGGCCACCTATACCACCACGGCATCTGCCACTTCAAGGACCTGACCATCAGTGAGTGCTGCATGAGAGATTGGGAGAGAGAAATTGGGATGTGATCTATACCCAGAAGAGTAATTACATGTATGAAGTTTGAACTTGATCAGTATGAGCTGTTGATGTGGGTGCAAGTGTTACATGTTAACATGGGAGGGGGCTGTGAATTTTAACAGCTTCTGGGAAAGAATGACAAATTCTGTGAGATATCTAAAATGCACCAAAAAAACTGGAGTGCTGCAATGTGATTGGATTTGACAAGGCATGGCATGTTGTAAAGGCTGTGGAGTTGTTCGCTGTGTCAGTAAGGAGGGAATGTGGTAAACACCTCCTTTTTCCTGTCTTGTGAACAGAAACCAAACAGAAGGACATGTCAAAGTCTCCCTGCCTTTTATGGCTGATCTTGAGCAGGCGTACTTCAACATTCATGATGTTCAGGGACAGCTGAAATCACTCCGTGAGGATGTGGTGAGGTCTCAGGCCAACCAGAAGAAATGGCTCATGGAAATGGAACAGCGCATTTGCATCAGCTTCAGCACTTTTGAGGCACTCAGTAAGCAACAAAAATTGTACCTTCCACTGAATTTTTAACGTTCCTCCATTCTTTACCTGTGAAAGTAGAGACTGAAATTGCAGTCTTGTTGTAACCTTGTGCAGTTTCAATGTTGTCAGCCACTTTACCTAAACAACTAATCATTCATTCCTCTACAACATATTTTTCTCAGGAGGTTTCAATGTGATAACATTGAAGAGGGAGCCTTGCTTATGTGGTCCTGAGTGGTTGGTGCTGACTACTAAACTCTTTACTCTCTAATGGTTGTACTCCTGTGGGGAATGAAGCTGAAATTTAAGATAAATCCTGTTATTCTGCTGCGTCGCAGAGTGACAGGCATCATTTCACCTTTACACTTTATATTTGGCAATTTTTCTGCTTGATATATATAGATCAATGACAAAATATCATAGCCAATTGTCTGCTCTATGTATGATCTCAAATGTCACAAAATGTGACCACAATATCTTATGTCAGAAATTGATACTAATTGGTATGCA
Organism: Nicola tetela; assembly: GCA_028565695.1. Lineage (NCBI taxonomy): Eukaryota > Metazoa > Porifera > Calcarea > Clathrinida > Clathrinidae > Nicola > Nicola tetela. Next base: position 15,746 of record JAOWAW010099396.1, read on the forward strand.
GTACCATATTTTCTTGCCAAAATGATACAATGGGTTATTAGCCCCCC
>JAOWAW010099407.1:0-15786 GCA_028565695.1 Nicola tetela
AAAGAGGATGATACAAGATAGGAATATTGAAGAGAGAGAGAGAGAGAGAGAGAGAGAGAGAGAGAGAGAGAGAGAGATGCAGTGTAAGGCAGGGTTACCACAGAGAGACACAGAGGGGTTGAGGTTGAGGGAAGCAAGGCATTGCAGTGACACAGGAAAACAGAGAATGTATGAAAAAGGAAGCATGCTTCATTTACATAAGAAGTTGCACAAGATGCTCGGAAAGAGTTGAGACGTGGAACCTTGCATATCAAAACCAGTGAAGTGGACAAGCTTGCTCATTGGCTCAACCAACAATACTTCCATCAGAGGTTCGTTATCCAGCTAAGCTTACCTGCAGACCTGGCCAAAAAGCCAACAGCGAGTCCATATAGCTTTGTGACTGCTGCAATGGTTGGTTCATCTGCACATCAACGAAGGCTGGTCCTTGTCGGACGTAGCGCATGACACCCTCATAATGCTACACACAATCCACAAGTGAAAGACAGCCATGATGAAAACAACTGCATAAGAATCTCACACAAATGCAAGTCAATAAACTCTTTTATCACAAAATAATCCATGACAGACACACATGCACACAACCCAAATGCTGTGATGTTCCACCTTACCACAAAACCAACAAGAAAAATCTTCCTACCCCTCCCCCAGCAAGGCAACAACACCCTTCTATGACAAATATTTCGGAATAATCTGTACCTTGTTCCAGCGATTAAGCAGTTCTGAATCACCAAGCAGAACATAGCCTTTGAAAAGGTACTCGTAGTACGAGTCAATACCAGCACCGATTCCACTGTCTGAAGAAGAGACAGGCATAAGAGCAAGAGAACATCAATACCCACAAGAATACTGTTAATGAAAGAACCAGCAGAGTGTAGAAGAGCATGTATCACAGCCATGACCGAGGGAAATTACTCAAATGGAAAATTACTCATAATTCTGAAAATCTACTCGTAATTTTCAAATTTTCAAATCTGGAGTCTGATGCAAAAGATGAGACAACAACCTAAATAAGCATAGAAAGAAATGCAGATCTCCAGCAACTTCTGTAGCATAATCACCCAAGCCAAATCAATTTGGTCATGCTGGTACTAACCAGTTTCCCGCCATACTCCAGACTGTACATCAATCGTCGTGCCCACCAGGTTGGAGAACATCTCACGCCGCTGCCAAAACGACTGCATGGCAGCTCGTGCTTTGTGCTGAAAGTAGAAACAAAAATTTCTTCCCTGACAACTGGTCCACAAGGAAACAAGAGAAGTCAAATTGAACTCAGCAAAATGAAGACACTGGTTAAGTTGCTGCAAAACTATTTTACAATTACACATAAGACAGCCAAAATATTATTTAAGCAGTTCACAATTGAAGAGACTGGGTGAGGAAGATGTTTTTATTTGTAGAAAACGTTTAGGCATAACTACACCATCATTAGTTCTACTAAGATGAGGAGTCAGACTCAGACTCCTGATCTTACTAGAACTGACAATGGTGTAGTTACATCAAAAGTTTTCTACAATTAAAAACATCTCCTTCACCCAGCGTCTTCAATTGTGAACTGCATCTCCTTCATCCAGCGTCTTCAATTGTGAACTGCATCTCCTTCACCCAGCGTCTTCAATTGTGAACTGCTTTGATAATGAGGGTGATTTCTTTAAAGTCATTTTCTCTTCTCAAAATATTATTTGTGTAGAAGAAACCAGAGAGTAGACTTCTTGACTGCTGACTTGCTGTGTGTGTGTGTGTGTTTCTGTGTCTGGGAGGGGCACAGGAGGAGAATATAGTACTACACCCAATTGCAGAGTATTATACAAATTGAGTGGTTATATTCCTTGTCTGGGCCATGCCAGTGAGAGGGTCAATATGCAGAGCAGAGCATGACATGAAGTGCGAATCTAAACAGTAGAAATAGGTGAGGCACTAGACAGCGCAAGCTGTTTTGAATGACCCTAAGGTAATGACATGTTGTGAATGAGGTCCTAAAGGCAGTTGGCTGAAGGGAGCATATGCTAAATGCCAGACCTTTACCCCAGGCAGGTCGCTGCCACCCCTCTCTTGTCCTCACTCTCATTATTCCTTTTAAACAGAATTGAAGACTTCAATGACAGAGAGATAAGTATGTGCCAACATGAGAAGCCAGGAAATGAGTGCCTAACAAGACATGACAAAAAGAAGAATACTATGAGTAGGGTGGGATGGTGGAAAATCTGGAAGATAGCTCCCTTTCCACATGAGATCAGATTGCTACAGGATACTTGTACATGCAACTTCACTATCACAATTGCTATTGCCAGTATTAACCCGACATAGTGCCTGTAGTGCAGAGAATTATGAAGAGCCACTCAAACTTCAATTATACTACTCACGTTGGGAAAATTGTAACCATTACTTATCATGTTCTCACTAACCACAGATGTGCAGTCAACTTAAACTCAGAAGCGGCAGACTGTTTGAGCACTTCATGTCATCATGTCATTTCCTTTCGAGTTCTTTGACAAGGCATTGCCATCACAGGTCCGAGTTGTCTTCAGCCTGTGAAACTGAGAAACTGTCATCTGCCCAAACTACAAATGTCTGTTCTCCAGAAGTCTCACCTCGTACACAGAGTCACCTGTTAATCGGCTCAGAGCTGCAAACTCAAGAATTAATGTCCCCCCACAAGCTGTGCAGGTCGTCTGTGTCTGGCGCAAAGTTGACCCATCATAGTCCATACCATACTGTAAGTTCACCTATCAACGTAAAAAAAGAAGAGATAACCGCCTGTGACACATTGCCTGCATGATATTGAATGTTGTAAATTAAGATTGTGTGAATGTGACAGCAGGCAGAGGAATCAAGAAACACAAGAGGAACGGTGAAGAAAATGAGCAAAAAAGTGAGAAAGACGTATCAAGAAATAGAAAGAGGAAGGCAAAGACAGGGCACACAAGTGACAGGGTGAGAGTAAGAGATAAGAATGAAAGATATTGAGAGAATCAGGATCTATTGCAATGAGTCATGCTAATGACTCATAACTGCTAGCTGTAACAAGTTTTGCAGTCATGACAGTCAGTGGATCATGAGTCAGCTAGGTCAGCCCTGGTAGACATGTAGCATTACATTTATAATGTATTTTACATTTATTGCACATCTCTCACACGTGAGTGGGTGCCATGACGTCACTTGATCCAACCTGGTCGTGCACACGTGCATACATCATGTGCATGTTCCATACCCATATTACCTGACATGCCCCTCCATGACTTGGGAGCCATGACAAGTCAGACACCGCTGACTCATGAGAATGAGTTGAAGTTATGAGTACTTGTGTCCAGATAATGAGTTGCATGCAAAAGGTTCGTAATGACAGATAAAGAGAGCAAATGACAGAGGAGAGGCAGACGAGACCCAGACATACCCTTGGGTAAGGAATGCCAGTTGTTGTATTAAAAGCTGGTAATAGACGATCAGCCAGATCCTTGGCCAAAGTCAGAAGCTCGTCATCATACCACACAAGTTCAGAGTGTTTATTTGCTTTCAGCGCTTTGGCAATGACATGTGCTCCTAACAAGCCACTGTCCAATAAAACAAAAACAACAACAAAAAAAACACACACAAGAAAAACATAAAACTGAGTACAAAAAGAAACTGATGGTGCTTTATTTAAAACACCCATGGGTCACAATCAGTTTTCTACATCAGCAAAATTTGATTACCTGTCACTCAGATTCACTCTCTTTCTCCCCTCCTCCATTCCTTTCCTTCTCTCTCTCTCTCTCCCTTCTTTATTTCTCCCCAACTTCTTGGTATATCTCTATTTGTTCTATGCCCTTCCTCTATCTTCAGGCTTGTTTTAAAAGTACTAGAAAATGCTGCATATGTTTCATTGGATACTCACCCTAAAACACGAATGTTTGTCTCAAACACAGAAACGATGACATTATTGTTAAACTGAACATCTCTCATGACGGTTTGGATTGCCTTGCTGAACTCCTTGATATCCCCAAGCAGCTGAAAAACAAACAAAACACTACAAACACTTTGCACAAGAAATATGGACACCAGGGAAACAGCATGGAAAGTCAGAAACCTCTGCTCACCCAAAGCCACTTAAAAGCAGAAGTGGTTTGTACATTTAAGTTCATTCATTTGAAGATAAGCTGTCCACCAATCATCCCTACAAGATGCTTGTGATTTGAACAGCAAAGAAGTATCTTTGAGAAACTCCACAGCATATTCTACATCAGCCAGTATTGCCTGGCAGCAGTCTCATCCTGCTGAGTAAGTATGAGGTATTCACAAAGCAGCTTACAGGCAAAGTGTCAAGCGTATCAATGAGTGTCAGCGAGTATTTCCCCAGCACATCATCCACATCTCCGCGACTCTTCTCCAAGCCACGGACACGTCCTGTACACGACAACGGCTTAAGCTCATCAGCTGGATAAGCATGTACCTGTGTGGGATGTCAGACCAAAAAAAAACACAAAAAACAATAAATGATATTTTAAGAGCACAGTTACTGCACAGAAGTTCATACTTGGAAATAATCTCTTCTCCAGAGTAAAATTTTTGCTCTTTCTATCATAAATTTTTGAGAAGCAAAGGGATTATATGTTGTAGGATGAGGAAAAATTTTGAATCACAGCTGCCATGCAATAACCCCTGTCATTTTTCTACTGTTAGTCAGTCAAGATGTGACCAGTCCTGAATATCTTTCTAAGCACACTGTTTGGGTGAGAGCTTTTCACTTTGCTATGATAAGGGCATTCCCATTCGCTCAAGCACTCTTGTGGTGCATGCACAGTTAGTGCATCGTCAAAGTCACATAACAGCGGCCCTGGAGTTGAGCTCAGACTTTTTGTACAACCTTGACTCTACACATTATTTTTCAGTGTGTTAGGAGTTGTCACTTGTTTTATGTTAGGAGTAGTGACCTGTTTGCACGCACCTAATTTACACCTACAGATACTCACATGCATGCGCCTAACTTACTTACATCTTTCTGCGTTAATCACCTAATACTTGTTGGTTGTGTGGGCTACAAATATCCTGTGTCTTAACGGTTTTGTGTGTCATTCAAGACTTGATAATACAACGTATGACACAGTGGTGTTCCAGAGAAAGTCTACACTGTTTAACTCTGTCCCCAAATTCCAGCCAACCAGTCAAGACATCCTGGCGAGTTAGAGGGCCATACGTCTCCCAGCTTGATGCAGTTACTGCAACCGTTTCGCAACAGCCCAGTTCACACAGTACTTCCGCTGCCCTGATGCTTGAGAACTCCATGATCAAAGGAATGTCTCGACAATTTCCATGATGAGATAACCACAGTCTTTCAAAGTAACTGATTTCCTGTCTCCACAACCTTCGGAAGGGTAGCTAGGAAAACCTCCCTCTCAACAAACTGAACCAGCGGAGTGGTGGAAACCTTTTCGTTGTTTAAATTGCCACAGACATGCTTGTGGTTGAGAGGAGCCATTGTCATAATCATGATTGTGCGGTTGTCAAGATATCTACTCACCATGTATTTATTGTAGGCATGGAAGAACATCTCCCGAACTTGATCCCTAAATAAAACCAGGAGAACATAAATAAAGCATTAGTGAAAGACGTACTTGAATGACAGAAACAAACCAGGTCACTAACCTGAGAGCCATCCTTGTCCATCGCGACATGGAGGCTATAGCGCCAACAGTTTGCAGCAGAAAGCAAACAACCAACAGCGCCTGCCAGAACTTTGCCATGGTGAAAGTCCACAAAGTCAATCAGTAACACCGATGGCCTGGATAGTTGCTGTTATCTCGGTTCCATCCCAGCAGTCCAATTTGAACTTACTCCGACACCTCCCTGCACAGCTACAGGACAAAGCGTCGGGACAATCGAATACGAACTAATTTCCTTGACGACCATAGCCCAAAAGGCCGACTAATATAAAGTACGGCGGGCAGTAGTGTGCGTAGCCTATATCAGATTCTCATGTCAGTTTCTGCTGCTCAGTGTCCTCTTGTCACAATACCGATCGCTCTTTTCTACTTGGTCTGTTCTGTTGTTAGCAGCGTTGATCATGACACTCCGGCTGAGTCTTTTGTCTTGAGGCTCTAGCTCTTGTACGGCATGTCGACAATGTCATCTCATCATCAGTTCGCCGCATCGACCTCAGGCTCCCGCGCCGACAAACACTTTACACGCGCACAAACGTAAGGTACAGCGCCATTTTTTATTTGCTGCCATAGCATTTGTCACCTGGCAACAGGAGTGTCGCGCGTACGTACCTACGTAAAGTGACGCTTAAGCTTTCTTTTTGAGCGTCCTCGATCGCCTCTGCCACCCGGCTGAAGCTGCTACACTGTCAAAGCCATTTTTTTTGACCACGCATGACAGACAGAGTATGGGCTCCTGCCCTTTTCAATTTTCAGGACAATAAGACATTTCCGAACTTGACTACCGGCGATGCAGGCTTAGATCACCCAGTTAGAAATCTTCAACAATAATTAGAGAATGAGTTCTGTATTTGTGACAGACCTTAGCCATGCCTCCTCAGACACCCTTCGTGAGAAGGCTGGCAGCGGGTTTCTTCCTCCACTTGAAACAGCTACATCTCAGCGAAACTCGCAAGCTTCCCAGAACAGCCTCGTGGCATCCGTGGAAGCTTTAGGAAACCGCGCTGCAGCAAACAGCCCTCCGGGACAACTGTCAACGGCACTTGATACAATCCCCCACGAACTGATGTTAACCCTAACGCGCTACCATCCTGCTTCACCTCGAAAAAACGCAAGCACAGTAAGTAACTCTCCAACCGTAAAAGTCGCGTAAGTTTCCATATGAATGCACCAACTCGCGAGCGGTGGTGTAGGAATTGCGCGAGGGAATATTAAACATGTACGTAAAAATTGTGCTCTTTCTATGATGCTGTCACCTACATGTACATTAATAACAAATCACAGCATGATAACTGCTGCGAGCGATTTTCTATGGAATCACACGTATGTATAACAGTTCTGTCACATGTAGCGATTCTATTCACCCTTGACATAAGGAATGCAATCCGAAGCGACTCTGAAAACGTCAGCTAGAGGTAAACATTATGACTGAATTTGTGATCAGGGCGCATATTTTACTGACAATTTTCTTGCCAAATGAGCTTACAGGACAAACCATTATCAATTATTAATAAAGTGTAATACCAGAGATTCAGCTGCGAGTATAGCTAGTTTAGCATGCATCGAGTCTTTATACCAGGTGATGAAAAAAGTACTTCATTATTTGATTTCATTCCACATCAACTGTGTAACTATTCCCTCATAGTTTTTTCTGTTATCTTATTTGCAAGACAGACCTAAATGCAATCAAACCAGGACATCATAATCAAATATAGGATAAAATTTTATTTTGTGCAACCTCATGTGAAACAATGTATACAGCATGGTTTCTTAGTTGCCAGTATGTTATATAATTAAACAATCAGGAAAATGAATCAAATTGAGCAATTCAGGAGTTTCCCCCAAAACAAAGTATATTGACTTTTTTCTGACTACATCTTTAGCTGAAACCTGTCAGCATTGCTGGTAAGCCTGCGAATGCTTGGCATCACCGAGGACGGCGTGATCGATTGAAACACCTTGTAGAGCAGCCAGTGTGTTTCTGCGGAGCAGGCAGGTATGTGATCTCTATCAATACCTTCTCATTTTCCTCCTCTTAGGATTGATCTCAACCTGATTTACTCTGTATATCTGAAATATTCACCAACACTCTTTTCTCTGTCTCCCTTGTTCTCATCTGTTCTCACCTTATAAGTTAGCTTGTCCTTTCCCTCTTTGTCTCTCTATGGCCAAATCTCCATCACCTCGTTCTCTACATCTTCTTGCCCAGAATTCATGACATTTTTTTATTAAAAATATTGAATTAAGATAAACTTGAAACCAAAACAGTTTGATAACCATAGCAGTTACAGCAAAAACAATAGCCAACCTGACATACCATGCAGTAGATACAACACCAAGCAGTTTTGTTTCCTCTCACTATCACTCCAATTTCTCCTTCTCAATCCCCCCCCCCCTTTTTTTTCTCTATGCGTGGCAGGGACACAACTTTTCTTTATGATGCTCGTCATCAGCAGAAGCATAAAGCAGGCGAATTGGCTTCTTCGCAAGCACAAAACACATTGCATCACAAAGATGGCAGACTAGGCACAGCAGGAAAGGTACTGGCTGTTAATTCTAAGTTTGCTAATAAAACCCCTAAGTCTTGATCTGGGCTTGGTTTTCTTTACATACTGAAGAGCACTGTGTTTTGCATGGTATAATTTTAGTTTGATTTGGCAATTATATAACTTACTTATTCCTTATTACATTTGTCATCAAAGAGATATTGGCTGTTTTGGTTTGTTATAACATGTGCCCTTGTATCTGTTGTAGTCACATGCAGTTGACACTTTAATGCCTGAGGAGTATCGAATCGTGAAAGCACCTGGTGTTCAAGGACTGAAGTTGAAGGAAGAGTAAGCATGACAACTTTCTGACTTTTTTCAGCATTGCCTTTGTCTCTGTTTCTCTTCAGCAAGAGCTTTTTTCTGCACGACTTGGTGGTGATGCAATCACCAGTGAAAAGTTTTTTTTTGGGGGGGGGATAGTGTTTAGGGAAGAGCTGGAATTCTAAAGGCTATGTCCACCTTACACATACCTTAAAGCAATATTAAGATTGCGTTACTGTATAATCACTGGCGTTATGTTAAGTATTACAACTTCTTAATTCTTTGCTTCAGCTTCACGTTCATCAAGAACACATAGCAAGACTGAAATTTTGAAGATCTAGGAAATTAATAAAATCCTTATCAAGCTTTTGCAAAATTACTCAGAAGGTTAAGTAATGACAAAATGTTTTAACTTTTTACTTGGCAGTCTTTATCGCAACATTTAAAAAATCACATCAGATTGATTTTTGTTACCTAAGAAATGTCAAATCAGTTTAACACATAATGTTTTCCACGTGAAGATCCACTGACGTCCCAGCCAAACTGACCAGTTTGTGGTGTGTTTAAATGTTACAATTTGCAGACACCATGGCACGCACCTTGAAGACCATGAGGAGCATTCAGTAGCATTTCCCTCACTGTAAGTATGGTTAATTAAAGTGGTGAAAACACCTGCGACATCAACAGAGGTGAATTTAACATTTGAGCCACCTCACGCAAAAAGGGACCTAATGCAGCTGAGCCGCATGTTAAGAAAATGACCCTCAAAGTCCTGTGGTCAGTTGTGATCAGGTGTGATCACTGACCTTTAAAACCTTATATCTCAAGATTGGCACAAGATTTTTTGAAACAGTTTTTTCCCCATGTTCCTGAGGGCCTATAAACTGCTTTAAAGTCAAAAACCAAAAGTCGAAAAAAATTGTGTTAGGTCCCTTTTCGTGTGAGGCAGCTCATTTATTTGTACATATATCAGACACAGACAGCATGTGTTTGCACAAAATGAACCACGAGAAACTGACAGTCATATCAGTTGTGCATGCAGTATTTCCGTATCTGGTCAGTAAACCTAAAGTGTGGTGTATAGTGGTAAATGAAGAGGTTGTGTTTGCATGCAGTGATATACTGGATGGGTGGAGTCGGATGATATCCACCTGGAGACCAGAAATGAATATGATGACACCTATTTCTTTTTCTTCATTTTGTTTTTGAATGCCTTCCTGGAGACTATGGATGGTCTTGGCAAGAATGTTACCATTTATTTCAGTTCCCAGTGTCCTGAGAGGCGAACTGATAGCCACATAACTAGGCTAATTGTAATTGGTCTGCATACGAACCTGCACATGCAAAATGGGGTTGATGCATTTTTTTGGCAAAAAGGAAGTTTTTTGATATGCCAAAACTATAGAATCTCAGCTTTCATGAACTGAAAATCAGATGAAAATTTTCCAATATCATCTGAGATATGAGTCACATGCAATCAAAGTGGTGACATGCATACATGATTGAATCACATTGCTGTGATTCAATCACATAACACTCGCAATATGCATAGTCAGTGTTAAACCCCTTTTGTGCACCAGCTCATTTATATTATTTCATTATCAATTTATTACATTACACCATGAATTTTGGTGATCTTCGTGACCAATTAACAGACAAGTGAATATGATGACCCCCTTTTTTTCTTAACTTTCACATCACCCCTGAGCGAAAAACAAATCCTTAATTTTCAAAGGAAATTCTAGTTTTGTGTCCTTAACACAGCTGCACATACTGATAAATGGAACATATGCATACACATTCTAGGGCAGTGAGTCACATGCAAATACACACATACATACATACACATGCTTTCACACATGCATTCACAAAATGTATAGCTGCACATTGTATCAGGGCAATGTTTATATTAAGGAGGCGAAGCTTTAAGCTGAATGACAAGGTATTGAGGCCTGCTATCAATGGACAATGTGCAATACATCAGCACATTTAACAAACACTGCTGTAAGTTGGAAAATGTTTATGAGAGGGAATCTTTGGCAAATTTCACAAATGCACGGAAATTGTGAACTTCAGATGGTGTGATAAATTACTGAAAATACTCTAGAATGTGCTAGGCTTTATAGCTGCATTGTGCTGGATGTAATAGGACTTGTCACATGCCTATATCATGTGAACTACCCATCACGGAATAGGCTAGCTTGCCATAAACATATCAGTAAGCAAACCTGCCAAAGAGCTTTTGCAACATACAATATTTGATATGCACTGCTGTGTATGCTTGTGCTCAGACAAAATATTGGTCCACAAAAAAGACTAAAATTTTTTAAAGTTTATTTTAGCCACTGAGGAATGCTTGCTAAAATTTAAAGTTCATTTTTGAATAATTGTTGCACTTTCACTAAGTCATCATAACAATGGAAGTCACTGTTTTCAATGAAAGTCAACATTTTCAAGGAAAGTCAATGTTTCCGATTGATTGAGAAATTGGCTGACTTTTGTTGTCATGGTGACCAGGCATCCAACTAGCCGGCAACAAGTGTTGGCACTTAAGGTATGACAGGCATTGTCAGACATTATAAGAGCATGATGCGTTAACGACTAATGAGACATGACCAATGATATCCACGCGAAGCACTTTTTGCGAACTGTGAAAACCTTACAAAGTAATGAATGATATGTTTGTTAGTTTTCCAGTCTTGATGGAGGAACCTTAAGGTTATTTAGCTGCGATGATATAAAAATTTAAAGTCCGAAAACTACACCTTCATTTTAAATGTATAAATGTAGAATGTGTTGCAGGAAATAGCTTCTAGTTTATTTATTTTTTACAGATAACTTATTTCTTGTGTGTGTGTGTAAAGTGCATTACTGCATAGAATTTTATTATGTGAATGGGCCAAGAATCTTTCTTCTAATGCATGATGTAGTTACATGCAGTGCCACTGTGATTGTTCACGTAGTTGCGTATCAGTTTTATGGCTGTCCTGCTGTGTTGCTGGCAGACTCCTTGTTTGTGTCTATTTATTAATCGGTGCACACGGAATTTTTATCGTTTTCTTTTAGGAGACAATGGCAGCCATGTTGGCAGACGCTGGTGTGAATTTGAGCGATGATCCCAAAGGACCAACGCAGGTGAGCTTTGCAGAAAATTAAACCTTTGCTTTGCGGGATGTCTATAATGTTTGTTGGCATAGCTTGATACAATACATAATATTATATTATCAGTATGCCAATCATTCTCACACAACCATAGCAAACATAGCTAGTATGTGAATGTTTCAGTCAGCAATAGTCAGTTTTATTTCCTTGTTATCTCTGGTGAAATTGAAATTTCAGCATGGAGCATTCGTGTACTTAATTTCAATTTTGAAGTTTGTTTTATCTGGGGGTCAGGCGGGGGGTAGGGTGCATACAGTAGCATATATGGAGCAGATCTTTTTCACAGTACATGTATCCATTGGCATGTGTGTGGCGATCTCTGCATTAAGAGAATTCAAATGCTGCCTTAAGTGTCCTCCAAGATGGTGCCATTCTTTGTGCTCTTGCACTTGTATGTATACATTGAAGGCTAAGCATGGGCTTATCAGTGAATAAAGTCCCACTTTAATAACTTTGTATAATATTATGTGTTTCAATGGGTAGAACATGCTCAGGAGGAATAAGTATAAGTTTCGAAAAACTGCCGATATCCCTTATTGACAAAATTCTACCGACTTGATGTTCCTTGCATGTGCCTTCACTGATGGTGATGAGATCAAATTGAAAATTGCTTTGGGCAAAATAGATTGCTGCTTGCAGGCATTTGCATATGTGTGTGTACATTTGGAGGAACAATTTTCGTGCATAATTTAAGTGTCTATCTGTTCATTCAGACTATAACTTATAGCAGTGCTGCCTGCTATTTCAAGTACGTGTTTTAGGTGATGCCAATGATGCCTTGTCCATGATTTTTTACTTGTGACTTACAACGGCATTATTCAGCATTTTTTTTCAACTTCTAAAATAGGTTGTGTCTAAGAACAGAACTCCAGGGAAACGAGACACTGCCTTTTTTTCTTCCCCCGTTTTCTTGCTTGCTGCATTTGCCTTCAGCTTCACAATCTCCTTGAGCTGACAAAGAGAGAGCAAGATATCTACAACATCTGCTTCCATGAGCTTATTCGCCAGGTAAATGGGGAAAGGACTGCTCTTACTTTAGTGAAATAGTCTTTGAGAAGAAATGATACTTCAAACTGACATAGCACTACTGATAGTACCTTGATACTTTGATAGAAACAATGATGAAGGAGAAGAAAGGGAATGAGAAGCGGCAGGGACAACAGAATTTGATGTGGCAATGATTTCATAGGCAGGCAGTCTTGTTTTTCAATGGCTGCAACTTCTATGGCTTAGCTTGCCTTCTGGTTTGTTCCTGGCAGTGTTCTGATGGTGTTTTTCTCAGTCACAAATTCACACAAGGGCTTGTTTTGCTATTCTGGTGAAAGCAATTGGCTTGTGATTTTCAGGTGAGCGTCGAGTGTGCTGAAAGAGGTGAGCTGTTGGCTGACATTCGAAAACGTTATAGCCACCTGATCAGCCGAATCCCACAGGAGATCAAAAGGTAGAAAATTACATAAATTTGTGTAAAAAGGTAGAAATTATATAAATTTTGTGTAAAAAGGTAGAAAACTATATAAATTTTGTGTAATCATCGCACTGTATATGTGTGATTGGATATTTGTGATTTGTTTGTTGTGCATCATGCACTTATGGGTTAGTTCTGTGACGCTGTCTGAAATGTGAAAAAAATGCCGGGGTCAAATTTTTGGTGTGGTTTGTCAGTTTAATTGTTCTTTCTTAACTATGTCCGCATGAGGTATCCTGAGAGAACTAATTTGATCATGATGAGGTTTGGGAATCAAGTTCACTGACTGACCAATAAAGGTTTTCCAGGTGATGCAGTCAGACTGTGTGTTCTGTTTACTTGTAGTTTGCACGAAGAACTCATGGCACAGCGTGCACTGGACCGTCGCTTGGCGGGTGAACTTCACAGCTTTGAAAAAGCTATTGAACAACTGTCAAGGTCAGCTGTGTGCAATACATGCCATCAACAATTTGGTGCAATTGGCTTGCCTTGGTTCAGTTCACTTGATTTCCAATGTGCCATTTTCGAAAACAGACAAAGTGGAAAGAAACTGAACATTGTGTATGTATTGTATATGTACTGTATATGCATTGTATATGTGTTGTATATGTATTGTATATGTATTGTACTGGTCTAATATGAAATACATGTACTAATATCAAATACAGTGAAAAAAGTGTTTTACAATTACCTATAATATCCTATGTATATTTCATGCACAGATGAAAATGTATATAAATCTCTTTGGTTTTTGTGACCACCTGTCAAACGTGACTAGCAATCACCTAATTTTGCATGGTGGAGACTGTTAACTTGTGTTTTGCAACTGCCAGCCAGCGTGGAAGACTTTTTCGCCTTTGGTTTTGAACACTTGAGTCAATCGGACGAATCAGATTTTGGTATGCAATGCCGGCATCATTAGGGGTAGACCAGTAGAGTTTCAAAGATTTCTGCAAAATGTACTGTACACAGTAATACTGTGTATGCAAATAGCATCTGGGACACTACCTGTATTTTAAAACCACTTTGGATTGTACTATGGGGTGGTCGTAAAACACAGGTTTTACTGCATATTAGTTAACTGGTAAATACTGGGTGTGGGGGCTGCCATTTTATATTAGTTAACAGGTAAAGACTGGGTGTGAGGGTTGCCACTTTTATGTGCTAGTTGACTGGTGGCTACGGTTCTTTGGGACACAGTGTGCCTCCATGTGCAACAACAAGAGTGACTCAGTCAGGTGCATAAACTGCATTGCAAGTTGGTAAAGTCCAAAGTTTTTTAGCAGCAAAATTAGAGCCTCCTTTTTCTTTTTCATTTTTTGCACAGCGAGTTGAGCGACGTGAGGCAGCGTGATCTCGAAGTGACACAACAGGCCACAGAGGCTAAGGAAAATGTAAGGTTGATTTATCTAATTATGTTTAAGGACATTGATCACACAAGACTTGAACCTCTAGTGAAAGCACCAGGTCAAACAAAATAATATGAAACCAATTCAGTGCCACTTTAAATTGTTAATAAACTGTGACCGATATAAAATTAAGCTCACGATCAGAATGAAAATCAATGTCGGCCATGGACCTACTGCCGACTATTGTGTGTTCTGCATTCAGTCAAAGAGTTGTACATCTGCCTCTGATTGACTCACAGCTCTCTGCTGCACTCGAGGAGACACAGAAAAATGCAAAGTAAGTTGAAGTGTGTAGCCTGATTGTCCTGATTGTCCTGGCAGCTAATGTACATGACTGATTGTCCTGGCAGCTAATGCACATGACTGATTGTCCTGGCAGCTAACATACATGACTGCTGTGACTTAGAATTCGAAAACTGTTCTATATGCTATTACCAAGTCTACAATTATAGGCATGCAGAACCGTACTTTTCTCGATCCGTATGGTGATTACTAGCATCAGTGAACACTTGTGATGATCACATGTGCATGAGGTGACCCTTTGAAGAAGAATTTGGAACCTGCAATCCAGGTGTCAGCAGCAAGCCATTATTTATTCTTTCATGCAGTGTTCAATGCTAATAACTAATGCATTTTGTTTACCTCTTGCAAATAATGTATTGAGATCCACAATTTTATACTGTATGCAGCAGCAAGCAATTGGTATACTGTAGTATAGGCTTTGTTGAAAGCTGACATCCATAACACAATACCGAACGATCAATCATTTGCAATTTTTAGAATCACAAAGAAACTGCTACTTTCTGGCTGTTCATAAGAACTACAGGTTGTTATGTTTTATATAGTTTAATGCAGTACCAGAACTTTACTTTGAATCTATTTCCTTGCTTCTGTTTATCATTAACGTTATGTTTGTTTATTTTGTGGGTGTGTTTGTTTACAGTCTTCTTTCAGAGTACCATGAGCTTTATGAGATGCAAAGGAAGAGACTCGAGTTTCAAATCGGTAAAACTCGTCCCTGATGCTCTTGTGTTCTGTTTGTCTGGGTTAGAGTACTTACAGGTTGCAGGTTGCCTCACTCAGTTTGTGTGGTGCTTCTTTGTTTGCTCAGACAAACTTGCACAAGAGAAGGATGTCTGGCAGAAAGCTGCACACAGTCTGGCACTCAAGGTATGAAGAGGACTACTGTCTCGTATTGTCTACAGGTTCTACTGGTTTGTCTATGAGGGTGTCTTCTTCTTCTTCTTCTTCTTCTTCTTCTTCTTCTTCTTCTTCTTCTTCTTCTTCTTCTTCTTCTTCTTCTT
>JAOWAW010099418.1:0-15783 GCA_028565695.1 Nicola tetela
ATAATAATAATAATAATAATAATAATAATAATAATAATAATAATAATAATAATAATAATAATAATAATAACGTGCAGCCATTTGTGGTCACGTGCGTTTAACGCGTTCAGTCTCTTGCCTTGAGTGTGATTGATGCATGAACAGGTTGACCAAAATATGATATTGATCAGGACTCTATTGTACTCTACCTGAAAAGCTCTGTTGAGCAGTACCTGAAGGAGCCCCATAATAGCTCTTTGTACCCATCACAAACAGGAGAGCAAGCCACATTACTACACAAGACTTGGATGAGGAAGCCTGTAGCTTGCGATCCATACCCAGTTCTGTGCAAAAACAAAAGAAATTGATTATGACTGGAAAATCCGAGAAAAGTCGGGAGTGTATTACTTACATTGCTGAGAGCGAATCTTCTCAAGAGGTCGCTGAAGATCTCTCTGGTCACAGAGATAACTAAAGTTTTACTGGTATTTTCAGGTGATTTATAAGATCTTTCCGACCACCTATGAAGGTGATGAAGTGATTTCTGGTCAGGCGAATCACGTGGCGAAATAATTTGGAGAAAAGACCTTCTTCAAACGAAGTGACAATTTTTTTGTTTTGAAAGAATGTGGCGAATGATGGAACGTGTTTTGATCAGGGAGAGATCGTTGACGAGAGAGGTGTGTGGCCGCTAACAAGAGCCTTCTCACAGAGCTTTGTTTACAAGTCACATGACCAGAGAGTAATTTAAGACATAAACACGTTATCATGATATCCCTACATACTTTCTCCTGGGTAAACGAGCCCTTGTAGAACCGTCTACCAAAACCTAATTCACCTAGGCCTGTCACTCGGAGATCAAAAGTGAACTCGCGTGTCAGAGAAGAGACGGTGTAGACGTTGGACATGCATGCGGGTTATAGCCGGACCAAGAATTTTTTTCGAAGGGCAAAGTCCTGCATGCTGATAAATCGGGCAAAAGAGAACTTGTCAAGCTATAATAATCAAACCTGCTGTGGCTGTTCAGAAAACTTCTGAAAATCTGCAGTGTTTGCGCAAGGCGTTAAAAGACCATTTGTTGAATTTTCGCCATGCAATCCTCACTCACTGAGAATAATGTCAGCGGCAAGAAAGAATCTCTTTGACGTACCAATGTTCCACAGGGTGGTGGCGTCTTGGGAGGTCATGCGCGGTGGAGACTGTACGATGGTGGGATTTTTGACTCCCCCGCAGTTCAGAGATGTTACAGTTAGTAGATCGCGTGGTTCGAGGCAGGTTGTCTTGTTCACGTGTTGGAAGTGATCGTTAGTGATCTAGCTAGCACATGTGTTCTCGTGCCACAATCTTCAGGCGGTGTGAAAGGAGTCTGATCAGCGATGGTTATTGTCAAGACTTGTGTTCACGCCCTACGGGAGGGGGCACATCCATCACGCCTAGCATAGACTGCGCAGATCTGCGCGATCGATACTAGGCACGGTGGTCTTTCGCGCGTGTATTTCGAGAGCTAGTGTTCATTGAAGGCTGTCTGGCACGTGTGTTCCTATATTCGGTAACGTTCTAGCTTTACGGGAAGGATCTAGCCGTCAACATCGTGTCCCTCTTGCGTCATTGTTGACTCGATTTCGCCACCATGCTTGCCCTTTCTTCCGCAAGATCAAGTCGATGCTTTCTCCAACCTACGTAAGGAGCATTCTGTCGCCTTCTCGTAGCGAAAAGTCCTACAACAATCTGCGCAGAATGGTGTAGCTTTTCCCTCTTCTTACCTACCAAAGGTCCCTCTCCAGTTTTCTGAACAGCGGACTCAGTTCACACCTTTCAGAAGCGCCTTATTAAAAGCAAGATACGATCTCAAAAATTGATTGCGGCTTTATCACTGTCACAACCCAAAGAGGCTTTTGAATTGTCTTATTTTGCTGTTTCCAATATCTCTTGGGGTGGTTTTTCTTCGCTATTATGCACACACGCACGCACGTCCTTGTCATTCCTTCAAGTCATTTCGTTTCTCTCTCGATACCTCTTCAGGCGAGTAGCGAGATAATTATTCTGCACTTTTTCAACAATCCTGAGATAAAAAGGCACGACATGAATTGAATTGAATTGGGTGAATTGTATGGTTCTGTCGGTCTGATACTAATAGATGTTGTCTGAACATGCTGCTACAGTGGATGTACTCCGCTGTCGGCTCACAGCTGGTCTCGAGGCTGTGTCGACGCCGGTGCTACGCGGCGCCATGCACAGATCTGTTCATCGATGTACTACGGTCACATTCTTTGGCCGCCGTTTAGGGGTGGTCTCATAAGTTCGCAAATCCCAGCCAAACGAAACAACTTTCAAATAGAGAGAGACCCAGTCACCCTACCTCCAACGAAAGGCTGTAAGTGTGACGACAAATGTGCTTCCACGCACGATACCTCCACAGATATATACATAATATCGGCATAAAGAATTATGACAACAATTTACGCAGTGCTACATTCATGGATCTGGACAAATGTGAAGGACAGAGTGAGCGAAAGCATGTGGCCACAACAACTGTAGTTACTACAATCAAGCACCACCTACGCACGTGTATATGAGGCGGAAGATCCGATCGGGCACCGCTGATCATGCGTGCCATGTGACTCATGGCCATCTCGCTACATACATGTACGCCAGGAGAGGGCGCGCGCCTGGGAGAAATGCATCATTGCAGCAGTAGACCCACGCGTAGTTTACATCTACATTACATGTATATCCTGTATGTACTAGTACATGTATATGTCGATCAGAAGCGAAATCAGCCAAAACCCCCTCCCTGCCCCCGCCCCCATACGAACGTTTTTTGCCGTCATCAGGCCCTTAGGGGCTGAGGAGGGCTCCACAGACGATTAATTCGTGTGCGTCTGTGTGTCTGTGTGTCTGTGTCTCTGTGTGTGTGTGTGTGTCCGCCACGCTGCCACCGTTACTAGCCAGCGCGCACTAATCGCGTCTTTTTTCCCCGATCAAAATGTATGGTAGGAAGGCGTACATACTTCAACCGAGCCATGCAGCGCAGCTGCAGCTGTTTGCAATGTATGCCATGAACCGCGGTCTACCTTTCTAAATTGTACATCGACAGAGAAAAACCTTTTCGAAGCCGTGTGAAGAAAAGGGAAGAGGAACAAATTCTAGACGCCAGCTCAGGCTGCGGTCCGCCTAAGTCAAGCTTGCTTCTTTGCCTCACCGGCGTAGCAAAATCAAAGTCAGCTGAGCATCTCAGTGGCCGACTCTCCCTGATTCGTAGTGTACCGCCCTGGGCTCTAGTCAAGCTTGCTCCTTTGCCTAACCGGGTAACCGGATACCGTGGCAAAATCAAAGTAAGCCTAACCTCTGCCCGGGCCGACTCTCCCCGAGTCGTTTGCCCATCGATCGGAACGCTGAACTTTTGAAATTGTTTTTCTCTGATCATGATGTCGATAGCGATAGGGAGTCCCGGGCCCACCGCTGATTCGATTGCAGCTGTTGCATGCCGTGAGCTTTGAACTTTTGACGGAAAGGGCCACATGATTCATGCAGTGTAATGCATGCAGGTGGATTTGGTTCTACCAAGCCGCAACATTTCCAGCATGCCGACACTGCGCTTCGTGCACGTAGGTTTGTTTTAGTCGCGTCTACAAGATCTACGTGGTAGACTGCATCATGAGCATGACAGCTTAGCTTTAAATTTGTTGCAACTTGTAGTAACCTTGTCTTAGTCCTGTAAGTAATGTAGAGCTTCAATGAGTGCTTCAACATGTTCCATGTGGACTTTGTGTGACATTAGGCATCCGCTATATGTAAACCATATGGCCTTCGACGGCTCCATGCGGACGCCACTTGTTTGTTCGGACGTGATTTGCGAACTTGTGAGACGACCCTACCCCGAACTCAGTTAAAGAATGGTAATCATTTTTCACCTTTTCGCCGGGTTAGAAGGCACCAAAAACTCGAACATGCAGCGATTAAGTGCCCAAAGAACGTCGCATGATTCAACTGCACGATTTTCTTATGTGCAGGGCTAGGCTGATGATTACAAGGTTGTAACCTGCGGTTGACATAAGCCGATATTCCCTTGACCCTAAGGAGTGACCGCATGTTGATCTCCGACAAGAACATATCTCATCAGGGTATAAAGTGTCGGTCCTTACCACCTGCGCATGCGCACCACTACTGTTCAGCGACACCTGATGGGTGGGGGTGTTATGCGAGGGCATGCTTTTAATAGGCCGTATGCATACTTATGGCCTGGGCACGAATGGCTCTAATTTTATACGATGGTCAGGCTAGAAATCCATTAACCGTCGTCGAAACAGGTTGCCCGTTTTCGATCTGAATGGGATAAACTTGACGGAATCTCCATGGCTATTCCAGTTTATCGAATTCGCATACGTATACGACAAGGACATTTCATCGGTGCTTTTATTGGTATGCAAATTTCAATCGCAACATTTCCTTCCCCCTAAAACAAACAATCGCTTGAAGTTTACACAGATATTACCACTTATTTCTCTCTGAAACTACCACCCCTCTCCAAGCTTGTCAGTAGTATAGAAAAGGGGGGTTCTAGCGCAACCCCGATTTTCGATGGGAGCCACCGTCAGAGCTCCCGTCAAAAATCACCGGGAGCTACCGTCAGAGCTCCCGTAGGAAAATATCCGGGAGCCACTGTCAGAGCTCCCGTCGAAAATCACCGGGAGCCAACGTCAGAGCTCCCGTTGAAAATCACTGGGGACCACCGTCAGAGCCACTGTCAGAGCTCCCGTCGAAAATCACCGGGAGCCACTGTCAGAGCTCCCGTCGAAAATCACCTGGGGAGCTCCCGTCAGAGCACCCGTCAGAGCTCCCGTCAGAGCCACCGTCAGAGCCACTGTCAGAGCCACCGTCAGAGCTCCCGTCAGAGCCACCGTCGAAAATCACCGGGAGCCACTGTCAGAGCTCCCGTCAGAGCCACCGTCGAAAATCACCGGGAGCCACCGTAAGAGCCACCGTCAGAGCCACCGTCTAGGACCGTCAACGACCGGGACGAGCCGTTGACACGAGTCGTTGACACGAGTCGTTGACTCCGTTGACTCCGCTCAAAAATCGAAGACGCGGGGACAAAAAATTCAATTTCGGCCTTTCAGCACCTTGCACAATGCATGGTCAAGGTGTCACCGTTGGCACTGCATCCAGCTGTCTACAGTAAACATGGTCGGGAGCCTATTGTTCTGTAAACCATTCTCCACCGGTCAGCCCGAGCGGACAAAGCACGCCATAGCTACGCGTACCGGCTATCGGGCCTATGTGTATGTACGGGCAGTTTAATAGGAAATTGAATGGGGCCTATGCATCGACGTCAGGAGATTTCCCGAGATTCGGAATAAAATGGCGTCAGGGGTCATAGTTGCTTTGGCCATCGATCACGTTCATTGTCAACTTCTACAAGAGTCGCTTCGCCCTCTCATTCTTGTTCAGCTCTAGCTCTGGCTCTGTTCAAATTCTCCTTTTCGTATTGATGGTTCATCACCGTACTGTCCCTGAGTGCCATAACCAATCCGGGAAAGCAACATGCAAGAAGGGATATCGGTTCAACAGATGCGGGAACAGTTGAAACAGATTGACTCTGTGGGAGTACCCGAGCTCGAGCAGAATGTCGAGGTCTTTCCAGTGTTTGTTCTCAGCTCCCGTTTTATACGTTTCCGAATCGCTATGTTGAGGATGAAGGTCTGCGAAAGAGAAATCGTTCACTTTTTCGACAGTGGACTTTTCGAGTGTAAAAAGCAAACCTCAAAGTGTCACGCACCAGTGATGCTCGTGTTTGGGCGCGCATTTTCCTTCTTTCCGCAAGGTTAGTCCTGACGAGGTACCTTCCCTCTTTGCTTTGTCGCGCGTGGACAATAAGCCGCAGCGTAGAGTACTAGAGAGACCCCAACAACCTTTAAATGAGAAAGAGATCATGTTGCAGACTGCTAAAGATGACTCTACTCCTCCTGAAGGCACCCTATCTGATTGCAATGCAGCAGGTTCTGTTCATCAAGAAGTAGTGTGTGAGGAGGCAGCTGTTCAACTGCTGACAAAAAAACAAAGAACTGGAAGAGGAGCTCTCCTGTTTGAGGAAAAAGCTGGTGGAAGCTGAACAGAGGAATGCTGAGCTGACAGTGAAGTTGAAGAGTAGCAAATTTTCCATAAGGAACATAAATCTTCAGCCACCTGTGTTCGTTTCTATACAGGATTTTCATCTTATGACTATTTCTCCACATGTTTCAGTCTGGCTGCAGCCTGTGATGAGCGACTTGTTCGACTTGTTGGTCAGTTTTTAGTTGAAGAATTCGGAGATGACTATCAGGAGTGGTTACCGGAGGCACCCAATGTAAAGGCAAAAATACTAGAGCTTGATATGCTAATCCAACAGTCTGCAGTTAGTAACTGTTAGTGCATACGAAATGAATTCATCCATCTCTAACATAATAATCGGATTTCTTTACTCATTTCTTTTGCACGATGCCTTGCCCAATATTCCATCAGACCTTACAATTGTTACTGGGTTCTTTACAAACTTGTCACTATTAATGTTGTAGTTGGTATTCTCTGTTCAACTCGCCTCCAATTGTCAGTTACTGAATTTGACAAGGCCTCTTTATATTGGCCTTCTAACAAGCCGCAAGGCTCCTTTTCTTCTCCGCTTTTTTGGAATTGTCTGCTTTGACCGGTGCATCTCTTATTAATTGTGCCATGGGTCATCAGCTCGCTCTCTAAGAACAATTTTTTGCCTTTTTACAAAGCATAGTGCAAATAACGCATTTGAGCTTTCTTACAGAAAAAGTCGAGCTCCACACAGACAACTTAGGAAAGGGAAAGGTTTCTTCCCACAACTCATGTGACGTCACCCACACAAACCGCCTATATCCTAAGAGGTCGTGAATTTCCGATCATAGCCCCTTAGCCACTCAAAATCTGCAAACCACAACCCCTTACACACACTTCAAGGTTGTGACAAGGTTGTGAGAAATACAACTATTGTAACGAAGTTCTAAACGACGGCAAGAGCATGTGGTTCGTGACTGGTGGTGATACAGGAAGAGATCCTGTTACATTGGTAGCAGAGAAAGGTTAGGTTGGCACAGGAGATGCTTCGAGTTTCAGGAGGAAACAGAGAGGGCTGCGGGGATCAGTGGAGGAGGGGATTGTGTAAAGGAGTTCTAAACAACGGTAAAAGTATGTGGTTCGTGACTGGTGACGTCGTGTCGCGGTGATCGAGTGCTTAAGGGGTAAAAGGCCAAATCCAGACACAGGGGTTCGATTCCAGGTCGCTACACATCTTTTGCTGTTGTACCTATTTCGTCTTCCCCCGCTCCCAACCTAACCGAACGGTACAAAGAGATCCTGTTACAATTACTGCCTTCACACTCGGTCGCGGCTATGAATCTATACATTTCTACTACCAGTCAAACCTTAGTTATGTGACGGACAGGTCAAGTAAGAAAAGGGACTATTTTATTGAAGGAAAATGAATTCCTTATTATTTTAAAATGTTATCGCACCAAAGGAGCTACCTAAACGCATTGGCTGCGTTGTCCTGCACGTTATTCAAAGCTTCGCTACTCGATGACGAGCACAATCTCTACGGCGCAACAGTTCAGTTGAGTGATAAGTTTAGGAAAAGGAAGTCAGCATTTCTTAACCACTTTACCGCATATGGAGCACCACGTAATAGTACATGCTCTGTCGAGTAGGTTAAAGGAAGTACGTTCCTCTTCCTTCTAATACTGATGCCCAAAACGTTTATCTTATCAGTGATCACGGCCCAGAACGAAACACTGTAACATTCCAAGGTCATGCAAAACATCATTCAAGGAAGTATTAGGACAGAAACTGGCAATGATTAAAATTCGGCATCTAGTTTGGCAGCAATAATCCTGTCACCTTCGAGAAACAGACGACTTTCTCACATGAACACCTGTACATTATGCTTCGAATTCCTCACATTAGAGCAATACATACATCTTCTTCAGCTTCTTAATACTAACACCACCACACATTTAAAGTCCCTGGTCTGCATTCAATCCTACGTACACACTGATGATGGAGTTGATCTCCGAAACGTCTTTGCTCTTTCGTGTGGTTTTCGCACTCTTTGGTTCAATTATTATAGTGTTCATTGGCATGATGAGAGTACTAAATAAAATCCTACTATCAGGACTCAATAATTCTGTCATTGTCAGTCACACCATTCTGCCGCAAGGGCCTGTTTCTAGAAGATGGAGATTAAAATTCGATGTTTGCAACAAGTAAGTAGAAACGTTCAAACAGCATCTATTATTTCATGTCAAGTTTCGTGTTATAGGATCGTCAATCTCTTCATGGCGCATTTTCTCTGCATAACAGCAACAGGAAAGCTGAAAGGTCGATTAGTTCTTTTGAACAGGAAATGTTGCTGGCAGTGATGTTGATCTCTTTAATACCATGGAATAAAAACGTGAACGTACCCGAAGCATTTCCCCCGGCCCCTCCCCTACATTGGCTGTTGCAATCATGTTTTGATTTTGGCAAATTTGCGAAGATCACTTCTCTAGATCTCACACCATCTCTAAAACACATCAAGGTCAGATGTTCACAATTAGCCTTGCCGTTAATTTGTTTGCATATTCAATGAAGCTCCAGTAGGCCTGAACAGAGCTTTTTGTTGCATTCAACCCAACGTTAATTTAGCTGACCTAGCGAATACCTACTTCTAGCAGTAACCTACATACCAAAGATCGTCAAGTTAGGGAATTAGTACTTGATATCTGAGAGGGAGCTTCTATGTATAACCGACGATTATATCGAGGGCTGCGTTGAAAACGCGAATTTGTGTCCCCGGGCTGCAAAATGGGATATACCCAAATCTTCACGCAAAACACGATCAGTGCTTCTTTCTTACGACCAGTGAGTTGGGGTGGTATTGGGATTTTAATAACCGGGTCAAGAACGTGCTTTGTGAGAACAAGCAAACTAACTCGAGCATGCCAGAAGGGCGGTCTTCTAATCCCATGTGCGTAACTCTAAAGCCCGCCCATAACATCATGCGCTCGTATTTTAGTATGACCAACATTTGCTCATATAAACCAAGAGCCAAGTTCTGCTCCACTTTGGTAGGCACAATCTTTCATCACCTGCATTGTGACATCCACTAATGGTACGGTGAGTTTTTCTTGGACTTGTCTTGGAGAGAGAGAGAGAGAGAGAGAGAGAGAGAGAGAGAGACAGACAGACAGACAGACAGACAGAGACAGAGAGAGCTCCAGTGATGGACGCTGAGATTGTTGAACTTCGAAAACAAGTTGTGAGAACGCAGCGACTTGCTTTGCTATTTCCTTCCATTACCATGGTTGCTGCCCTCTTCGCAAGCGTGAAACTTGGGAACAGAGCCTACCTGGCAGAAATATACCCTCCTTATTTCGCCACAGCCCGCAAAAGCCACCCTCTGTTTTCTCCTCAGGATCTGTCTTACGCCTTGTGGAGCTATCACGATCGACGATGTCAGCAAGAAAATCTCACCAATAAAGGTGTGCTCAAGTTTTAGCTTCTTTCCTTTCTGGATCCGCTAGCGTTTAGCGTGGGCCATTAACAAACACTTTGTGGCCGTTTTTCACCAAACACCGGCACCTCCTTTTTGCGGCCGTCGCCTAAACAAAGAGGGATCGTGACGCGTGCTCTGCAATGTTCGAACTGCTAGATAGAAACTGTCACTAATGCAACCAAAAGACCGAGCTCAAGGCGCAAGGTTGGCGAGGCCTGAGGAAAGCACGTACGGCGTCTTGTTACTACAATATATTAAAATAGCTATTTAAAATAAACCTAATCATAGGCAAGGTCGATCTACGGTAGGGAGCGCACATCACGTAGATAACGTATCGGGTAACTGAGAGGAAGTTTATGGCAGACGAAATTTTCGCGCGAAACTGTGAATGACTGTATTCTGCTGGGATTGTTTTAGAACTCTTAGCCATGATGTGCCAAGAATTTCGTATTTCTCTGACGGAATTGAAAATCCGTTTTGCTAGCACTGTATTACGTGTGATTGTGGATTTTCTACAGTTCACTGAAACAAGTCCAGCACAGCGCAGTCTAGTGTCAGGCTCGGCTACTGAGTGAATGCTAGGCCGTTGCGCGTCGAGCGAATGCGCGTCTTACCAACCCAGGCCACCAGCAAGCTGTGTTCACCGTGGATAAAATCCGTATCGCTGTACCACTGTACCACAGTACAGCGCACGATGAGTGTAAAAGGTGGGGCGAGTGTAAGCGAGCCCCGACTAGTAGTAGCTTTGCATTACGTAGAGTTGCAAGAACAGTACAAGCGTATTCACATGCTGATGCACACGGCCTCCGAAGGTTGTAAGGGAGAGAACTCGACATTTTGGAAGGTACATGAGAAGAAAATTCGGCCCGACGAAAAGACATGAAGACGATAGAATATTATGTTTAACGATAAAACCGTCCAGTTATCCTACAGGCTGGATGGGTGGTATACTGTCTCATTTTTGATCCAATGACCCTGCAGTGAAATGGCTATTCACCAGACCATAACTCACATTATATTAAGTCGCCCCAGTTGTTACCGCTTGAAGGTGGCGCCATAAGGACAGTCACAGTAAGCATCGAAAAAGCCCAGGCTCTACGAGTAACGAGTAGACTCAGTGATCTCAACGTGGTCAATGCCGAAGGAGTAAGACGATGTAAGATCATAGACGTCTCCCCTTTTGAATGAACGTTTATGGGAGAAGCCTTCGCGGAAGATTCGAATGTTGCATGAGCATATGCTCACAGTCGTCAGACAAGATAAGGACGTACAGAAGGTGCTGACCTGCACCCATGGCTTGCCACGACAATTACTTGTTGAGGCCGATATCTATCCAAATGATAATGTTATTGTCCAGAGCCTGATAATGCAGGCCGTTTGATAAACGTTTGTGAGGGCGAGCGATGACGTACATGTCAGACTCTAGGATCTGAGAAGATTGAGTGACTGCACGAAGTGCTACAATCGCTGATCATGAGTAACGCTTGGCAAGACGAGCTGCTGTGGAGTAATCAATCGCGTGGACATGCCGAATGTTTTGACATTCGTGCTAGAAAGACTCAATGAAAGGACGAACGATTTCCCGTCTCGGCAGCGGGTTAGCCTTCAATCGATTGGGGAAAACACATCAGTAAAACAACACAAAGCACTGCATATGCATAATCGATACTGGTCTATCCACACCGAGTCCTTGCTGTAGGGTTATTGCATTAATACAACTTCGAGAGAACGTAGTGGGTTGCGATAGAGCAGTGCAGGGCTATTGCATCTAGAAATAACACCTTAAAGGGTATACCGATTGTGTCACAGAGAAAGACAACCGGAACTGGAATGTTGGAAGGAGGCTGTTGCTGTGTGCCCGTGTACGAAAGACGGAAGAAAGCAGAGAACAAAATCAGCTGTTAATGATTCGTTCTCGCAGCGTTTAGTGAGTTGATTCTTCTCTCAGGTTGAGAAAGCCCATTTGAATGCCGAAAAATAGGCGTATGGATGACTTCACTGTTCCCATCTCTGTCTCTTCTCGTCTGTAATTGTATATCCGATCAACCTCGGGGCGGCGTTCAAGGCCTTTATCAAGTAAGCGCCTATCTGCGATGTTTAATCCACTTCGAGTAGAATGAAGTAGCGCTGCTTGAAGGCTTTCAGCGCCGTCACCGTTTCATTGGTTTACTCATGTGTTGGTATTAGTACAGCTCCCTATGATCAGGTTTACATTTTAATTTTCCTTCGGCTAGGCGCTGTATGTCGAGCATCTCACGATGTGCACGTGTAGAATAGCTACGTCTATTTTAAATAGACCAGGTCGGTGTAAGTGATAATGGGTACATAGCCTCGACTGTGTCGCGAAGAAGTAGGCACGTTGCGGGATGATTTACCATTCTCAATAAAGTATATCCGGGTTTCATATAAATCGCCTGACACTGCCTAATATCGATCGAGACCACGGTAGGAAATGCACAAGCGCAGATCAATTACCGTAAAATCGCGTATAGAAGTCGCGGCTTATTTTCTTTGAAGCCACATCCGGCAGCAGGCGTCTATTCAAATCAGGATTCTTCTATTCAAAACGGGCTAATAAATAGTTATAGGCAACCAATACTTCGCAGCAGGTGTGCACAAGCCAGTCATTGCAATTTTAATGCCATAAAATCATAATGCTGCAAAAAACTCGATACAAAAGCAATATTCTAGCATTCTGTGTACAGTGTCCTCGGCTGCTTCTATAACTGCAAGCAAACTCTGCAGAATGTGTATTGTGTCCCACTTAGGTATTGCATAATGCTTGCTCGTCTGTTTTTGCATGCGCTTCCCTTCCTTGATATTCGGTTCGGACTAATAATTCGCATCTCCTTTATGCTGAACAGGCCGCAAGGTGCTGTAGCTAAGGCTTGAAGAAACAAAGTGGATCTCCCTCATCTGAAATTTGACTGCCGATTGACTGCCGATACAGGAGAACAACGTGATCCGCTAGCCCATCTCTATTGCAAGCATAAGGGAAAT
This sequence comes from Nicola tetela, assembly GCA_028565695.1. Classification (NCBI taxonomy): domain Eukaryota; kingdom Metazoa; phylum Porifera; class Calcarea; order Clathrinida; family Clathrinidae; genus Nicola; species Nicola tetela. The sequence goes on from JAOWAW010099418.1 coordinate 12,515, forward strand.
CGATTACGTCGACATCTACACGATTCAGGGGAGTGCCTGCGCGGTGTGCGCACGCGTGGAGGGAGATCCAACATGTACTAACCGTGAAAGTTTCTGTTATAAATTCTCCTATCCTTAAGTATCACTTTGTTGTTATCAGTTGACAGTTGCAAGAGTCTAGATCATGAGCACGCCATGCACAAAACAAATTAAATTCTATCAGAAAGAATACCATTTTGCATACCGAAACAAACTAGAAACCTTTTCTGATCAGCCTCGGTTCCAAATAACTTTTTCCCTCTTCCATTCACTATCATTGGAAACCATTTCAACTGCGTCTAGAATTTCTTCTTTCTTTCAGCCTGTGACTGCTTGTGCAACTGTTTCTTCTTGTTCTTTATTCTTCTCACGATAGCCAATGGCTAATAAGAGAGGGTTCGCACAAAATTTAAAGAAGTGTGATTTAAAAACATATAACAAGTATTAACATTGCAGCAAGACGACTGGACTAGCGGAGGATGACCGCGTACTTATCTTATTTGTGCATACAGATCAGGAGGAAGTTTTGAACCTTCACCTGTTTACAAAACCGGAATTTCTCCGACAACGAATTCGAATACAATAGACCATCAGGCGGAGGAAAAGTTTGAGACTTCCAATATATACTTTGAATCATTCCATGGAGTCTGTCAATGTCTTAAATAACCCTGGCTCGTTTTAGTTTCCAGAGGTTTTCTACACTTGGGGCTTGTGGTTGCAACCAGTTGACACTGCAATTTGCACGCAAGGCCTGCCCCTGCTTATCGTTGTCAACACATGACTCATTGAAAGCCGTTGTCACTGTACAGACTGTCCGGCCGGACGTTGGGGTGGAATTCACACTTCAAAGATGGCAGCCATTGAGCCGGGCTCAAAAAATTGGCTTACAAATACGATGCAAAGTCGCCAGTTCTGCCTGCAGCTGACCTATTTGTACACTCCGGTCCTGATCTCTGTACATCAGCAGCTGGCCTCACCGGAGAGACTTCGACTGCTTTTAATCGGCTTGTGTGAAGGGTAGGAGATAGACGACTATTCTCTATTCGCCGTTACTTTAGTTTAGCCACAACGTTCTTCTCGGTCCTCAAAATATGCATGGCCAGTTTGCTGAGTTCATTCCCAAACTTTCACGAACATCGTTTCTGGTGTCCGCGACAGTCAATCGTCCTAGAAGAGGTGAACACAATTGTCAGAACGTGTCTTGATGACTCAACTGCAAACACATTGAGCGCTTTTGTAACGATTCACCTCTTGCGATTCACCAAACGATATGTCCCTTTATGTATGGTTATAACAAGTTGTTTTAGTTACATAAACGTCACCTAGGTTTTCGCCTCGATGTTTTCAAAACGCTTGGTTTGCCGTTACGTTACCTTCTTATACCTACATTAATTGAATTTGCCTGCATAAAAATGTTTTATTCACACTTGCAGGCCATTACGTGAATTTGTAATAGTATAGACTCTGCTGTTATTAGCTGCTTGTGTTATTACTCTCTTCGCAGTTTGAAATAGGCAAAATAATGACGCTCTGTAGTAGTAAGGGCAAGGCGACACAGAGGACCATATACAAGGAACTTTGCGATAAAAGCTATGGATGATGTAAGATTTCCGAGAGAGAACTTGAAGAGATTGGAAAAGGAAATTAGAAATCCACATCAGAGTTAAGATGTGAACTTAGAGATTGAACAAAAGGATACTCTCACAGAGAATTCGAAGGCGGAAGACTGTTGAAACGTGCGCTTAGGAGAGAAATTGATAGGTATACAGGAGATCATGATAGAACAGCATTGTTAGCTCTTGGCAGCAGAACTTGGCTTGCGTTACGTAGGGTGCATGATCTCTCTCTGGGCGCTCAGCGGAGACCAGGTTTCTGCAAATGACGAGAGAGTATCACTTAAGAAGCTGACCGGTTCACGAACTTTACGCCCCAGAAAATGCTCTCGCAGAGCACTCACCAATAGTAAAAGCAAACCCGCAGGTGTGAAAGGAATGTCACGCGTAATGTAACAGTATACTAGTACCCGCAAATACCACAGGGAAGTCGGGCGCGTAGCTCTCTGTACAGCCTTGTAGTCTTTCCAGAAAGTAGCCGCTGCCTCTGACAGATTCGCACCAGACGAATTACGCGTCCCCGAGACCTCGCCAGGTAACAAGCACGTGCAGTGACGAATTGCAAGCTGAGGAATGCGCTTTCGGTACCGACACAGGAGACCGATACGCTGAGCCGCTTTTGCGATGATAATCTGGATGAAATAAATGGAAATCGACAGCGCAGGCAAGAACAAATATGGTATCGGTGTGATCAATTTTGATTCTGGAAAAAGTTTTCTGCAATACTTTTGAAAAATCGCTATGCTACTGTAGAATAGCCCTGCGGCGCGAAAGGCTGATAATCATCGGCTGTGTAGGAACTCAGACAAACGGACGACTTCATAAATATTCTTTGCCAGACCCTTTCAATCGGTAATACTGATGGCTGGAGTAGACCTGTAACTGATATGTTTTTATATGTATACTGTATAAATATATGGCATGTTTTTTGCCTTCAGTAGCACGTTTTCTGGAAGAACCGGCACAATTGTCCATGCGGCCAGTCAAGGATATGACCAAATATACACTATAGTGACAGAAAGTTTGAAACCAGTCTGACACTCTCCCAATTTGGTTTCCGGATTTTTGTAAATACGCCTCCCATACTAAAAATCAGTTGTGCAATTTGCACACCTCTGTTTACTTTTGTTTAGCAATACATGCTCATCCGCATCCTGATGAAGATTGAATCGAATCTGAAAACCTGTAGTAAACCTACCGGCCTGAGTAGTTTTTGCTTCCAGAATACTAAAACCCACCGCTTGTTCTTGAAACCGGTTAACGTAGCTGCGCTCCATGTCCATGTCTGATTTCCTTCCACCAGGCACAGGCCTTGCCGGGTGCAGTATGATTGCTTTCTTTTGGCTGGCGGGAGGGGAAGGAGGTGATTGGGGACAATTCTCTACTCCTCGGCGGGTTATTCTGTTGTAACCGCAACGGCCTGTTGGTTCTCAAAATATGCATGTTTCGAGCCAGCTGATTTTTTGACAAATGGTAAGTTTTTAAAGCAACGTAATGCCTGTTAAAGATCTATTTCACGCGGGGACTGAAAATACCAAACAGTTTTTTCACTTTTTCTCCAGCCCAAGAGTGTCAGCTGCGGGGCTCGAACTTACGACGGCAGCGCCTAGCGAAACAGAAGTCGCATGAGTTTAACGG
>JAOWAW010099429.1:0-42578 GCA_028565695.1 Nicola tetela
TCCAACTCGAAAGCAGTGACAAAAGGCGAGCACTCGACTCAGGTCGACTGAGCGCAACATGCGGTGGCAATCGAATGATGCTTAATATGACTCTTTATATGAGTTGCCTATAGCAACAAGCGACTTCGGGTACACGGGCCCAAAAAGTGTACCTGATTACCTGACAATGGCGCGGGTATATTTGGGTACCCGCTGTACCCGACACAGCACTATTCTAGACTTTCTTGAAAGAGGATGTAGACCCCACTTCTGACACCATGTAACAATAGTTGTAGAGGCCTTTATTGTCAACTTGGTCGGTATAAGGTAGAATAGAACATACGCAACACAGCCTAGCTTATATGTACATGAGGCAGGTGCATTCTAGTGCATATCACCTATGATCACATGCACATGCAACACCCTCCAAGTCAGCAAATGAGGACATGATCTGGAGAAAAGGTTTATCCGCACGTACACCGCTCTGTTAACAGGGGCAGAGGCCAGCCATATCGCAAGCAGAGAGCATCCCTGAAACCACTCTTGTGTAGAACAAATCCTAGGCACTGTATGGGTAAAGCCGAAAACCAAGCAGAGGCCCCTTTCTTCTGAGCAGCAATAACGAATTCCTTCAAAGGTGAAGGCAAACTCGCAGTTAAGATGGTCGCAGTTGCCTTGGCTTCCTCTCGACGCTTTAACTGCAGTCGCTGTTTGATGGCTTGCTGCTCCTGCGCTGCATGAGCAGCGTTGCCGGTTTGCTGTCTAATCAATCGAATGAGAGGCTCACAAATCGCTTTGGAAGCTGAGTGTCGTGGAAACGGCAAACTGCACGGATCAGCCATACCCATTCCGCCATGACAAATAGGCAAGGTGAGAAGTTTTCAAACCTCATCACTCGGGGCAGGTTGGCCAGTGAGTGATGGAAGCAGCACTTGTCGGAGGGCGTTATCCAGCGGTTTGAATAGATCACTGCTCTCCAAAGAGGTGACATGGATTTAGTAAACCCAACGACCAAACAGACCCTCAGTGAGAGCAGCGAAAACTGCTTGCGGTTGAGAACGTGCGAATTGCGCAAGGCGTTCAATTTCGGCCGTCCAGCACTGGACCTTTCCGGTGACGAAATCCTCTGCAAATGAGTCCTACCCAATAGTTCCGCCTAGGTAGCGTTTACCTGAGGATGTGACCTCCACTTCAGTGGAATCAGCGCCATCGAAGATGTTTATCACCTCGTTGTATTTCTCAGGTTTCACAAGCAACGCTGTCTTGATAGCATTGGGAAAATATCCGTATTGCGGTCCAGCTGCAACAAGTTTATCCCACCATTCTCGGAGACGTCGCAAGGCACCGCCTGCGGCTGCATCGTCAGCATACGGTTATGGAGACCCGCTGGATCCGACTACTACAGACAGAATCACCACACAAACTGAACCTCCAGACAGATCGCCTTCAGAGACTCATTGCGACATATCCTCACTTGAACACGCATAAAACGCACATCTAACGCCAATCATACACTCCTTCACTCACACTTGTCAGCATTACTTCTATTCTTGCACGCCTCTTCACCTGTTATCACCTTTTACCGTTATCCCCCACACCCTTGCTTTTGCTGTACTCTCACTGCTTAGCCATCTTTATCACCTTACAGTGTTATTATCACCTCTAATCTCATGCTCTGCTACACAATCCCCATTCCCTTTAGTTTATCCACCATGTCCTTAAGAGGGGCCTTATAGGCTCGAAACGTTGACATAAAATCTGTAAATTCAAAGGATGATTGCTCTGCTTGTGACTTCGCTGATTGTTCTGATATTACTTGTATTACAGACTAATGGTGAATTAGCCGTGGTGAACCAGTAACAGTAGTTCACAGATTTCACTGTGGCCATTGAATGCTGCACAATGTAAAGGCATGGCATGCACCTGATCAGCAGTAAAGATGTAGAGAAAATGATCAAGTGCTACGAAAATTATACACTTTGTGAATATACGAACATAGTGATTAGTTGCTTCATACCCTAAGTAACAGATGGGAGGAACAATTGCTTCAGGTAACCATAATGTGACTCATTACTCCTCAGAACAGATGAAAAAATACCAATTTCTTCACCTACGCTAGTCACTATCAATAACAATACACAATCAAAGTTTAGCATCATCATGACAAGACAACTTACAACCACTACTACTGGTGCAGAAATAAACTCAAACAGAGATTATAACAGATAACCACTCAGTATGAGGAAGTAGATATAATCACACCAGAAAGTGAGGCTGGATTTCTCAAAACTGGAGAATTGTTCAACATGCAAAATAACCAAAATATCAACATTCGCAAGTAAGAATGAGAAAGAGAAATGACACATTACATACGTCATCTTCAGAGTGTATGTTTGCATCATTCTGCAACAAAGCATTACATGCTTTGCTGTGACCGTTTGAGGCTGCGATATGTAAAGGTGTCCATTGGAGTGTAAATTTGTGGTCTGATACACCCTGGGTGGAAGCAAAGGCATGCAGAGTGGGGTTTTGGACATCCATGCTATGGATGAAACTTTCTTTCAACACTGGTTAGTCAAATGTACTCCAGATTTTCACAACAAAACATAGACTTTCCACCTGGTGTTTTCACGCATTACAAGCGCTCACAGACAAGATCTAGATGTCTTTTAAGCCTATCAAATTGCTCAAATCAAGGTGTTGGGTAATGCAAACGAAGGGCATGACAACGAGTAATGTATGAGATTTCCAGTGTCTTAACGAAGTTCTGATCATGCAATCGTGCAATCCTGTCATATCGAAGACGAAATGTTCAATGACGGGTTAAGAGTCTGTATATCTGCGAAGACTTGGAGATGCACAAAATCGCATAAATAACACTATGTATTTTAACAGTGGTATTGGGACCACTGAGGTTAGTTTTAGGCCTATTCCTTCATCACATTTTGCAAACAATGCCCTTTGGCAATATCTCATTTGGCATGCAACCCTTTTGAATTACTGATTGTTTGCCGGTCTTTAGACAATTCATCTGATTCCTCCTGATGACCTCACTGCATAGGGAAACACTTATGATTTGATCTGCCTGGATGATGGCATTCTCTATACCATATATGGCCACAGTTCATTTAAGTTTAATGTGCAAAATACAAATACAATCGGCCCCTACTGCTACATTTGCGATAATGGTCAACATTTGAGTATTATGTGTGAAGATGCAACAGAAAACAGGTACAGGACTTGGTAATGCTCAATGCTTATTCACATACATGTACAGACCATTTGTATATTCCCAGGTTTAAAAACAGCACTGAACTCACTAACTCACCACATGTTGTTGAACTCTCTGTTGGACAATGTCAGTCTGAATCTCAGGATTCAGCAGCAGTATCCGTTTCACACTGCTTACATTACCTTCTTTGCAGCAAGCAAAAAACTGCGTGTGAGCACCTTCAGTCCTAGCCATTTGGTCAGCGCTGAGTCAACCTCTAGGCATTCATAATCATTCAGTGACAGATCCTGAAAACAAATGATGACAACATCAATAGTTTATTTGATCAGCTGAACTGTGTGAAACATCAAGTACTTCCTCTGAATGACAAATATCTGACATTCCCAAAATATAACTACATGACAGCAGTCATTAGTGAATTAAAGTAATATACTGGTGCCAAGAGAAACAGTGCTATTTAATCCATAAACGTGTACACCATGTAGTAACCTTAAGTGTGTTAGAAGAAGGGCCTTTGCATGCAGTTACTGCAAAAGCATGACGTGCTCTCCACAGCCCCAGCACTGCATTGAGAAAATGGTTAAATTTGAATAATTTGCAGAGATGGTGTTCCTGTTGTCAAGACAGCAGAACTTGAAAGTCTCATATACGCACAATATCATATTCTGACAACATTCACCCGTTAGACGGTATTCAAACCATGCGCTACTACTGAGTAAGTAGATGTAGTTGTCTTTTTCGTGCACCGTGCAGCTTTTAGTACCAGGCACTGCACGGTGCACGAAAAAGACAAGAGCATAAGAGGACAGGCCCTATCTTCATATGATTTCAGGGTATCCTGATACTTTCAGTAAAACTACGCTTGAACTTCATTCGAATGCAAGTCTGAGAAACATCGCAGCATGGCGTTTTCGAAGATGATTTTTTCAAAAAGTAACTTGGGTGCTGTAGAATCTCCCCGAGATATAGCTGTGCGCGTTCGCTCTCTCCTAGGCCTTAAAATGTTCTCAGTATAACTTTCTTGTGAGTTCTAGATCTCAAGAGCGGCAGGCGTGACAGGGTCCGGTGAACAGTCAACGAGGGGAACGTAAGGCTGGACCAGTTTATTCCTTTTCATTCTGAAAAGTAATGCGGGCGTGCGGAAAACAAAACAAAACGGGAAGAAAAAAAACGGAATCAGGTGCTATCAACCTATAGCCAACACAGGCTCTTCCGTTCTCTACTAGTAGTAGAACACAGACACACTTCCATCTCGGCCAATAATACAAAGCTGTTCTTGTCTGCCATGGCAAGGACTTTCTGCACAAAGCATTGGCAATCGCGAAGAGCAGCCCTACAAAATATCGTTCATGTCGCGTGCGCGGCTTCGAACGAGTCATTGCAGTCTTAGTTGCGTTGTTTCCTGTTCTAAATACGCGCCGCCGCCGCGGTGACTCCTATCAACAGAAGGGGGAACGAACTCCACATCATAGTGCTTCAAATACAGGCCAGTAAAATCTAGCAATGCACTAGGCTTACGACCAGTTATTCCCGCCTTATCTCCACCTTTTTCTGCTTTTAATTGTTTTGTCTTTACCCGTTCTGGAAAAAAAACGATCGGGCACTGATGGAAAATAAAGAATTCAATAGGTCTAACCTAAACGAATTCTACCGAGACCATGTCACTGGAACAGCACTTTATTACTGATTGAGTCATTCGGCAACTTCCCAGATCTGACTGATTTCTTTAAAGGTGCAGTATAACGTAACTGGGAGCTGTGTACGTACAGCTATAGTCTGCAGGGATCACTAGATCTGACGTTCTAAACAATACAACCTCCTAAGCACAGACAATGACACTCACCAGCGACTCCTCACCGTAAGCCGTTTTGCCTGTATCCTTAAACCAGCACTGCCGACGGTGTTGTGACGTCGGCTGAGAAACTATCCACCAGCAAACGTCACTCGCAATGCAGTAGAGAATAATGAGGCCCGATGTTACTGTAACTTTGTTACTGTAGCCGTCTGCGCACTTCGGCCTCGATCGACGACACTGATACGTCAACCTCTCTCAACAACCGTAACACTCTGATTATCTGGCAACTTGAACAGTTTGCCGCGAGCTGCACTAGATTCTCAATCGGAGGTGCGAATGTCTGACAATGCGGAGATGGATGCAGGCTGGCGTCGACGACCCCAAAATCACAAAGTGAACTCGAGGAGACCCTGGACTTATTGGCGTGGCAGAGCCACAGTAGTACCGGTGACTAGACGTGAAGCCGGAAGTGTTAAGATCGCGAACGCGTGGGCCATGCACGATGACACTGGTCTACTGGCTTGCAACGTATTAAAGAATAGAAAATTTTTCAGCATTCAAAAATAAGGAGAGAACAGAGGTGGAAAGCCGGTCTCGAACTTGCGGCGCCATCGCCTAGCTCAGCCGAAACTCCGCGATGGTAACTACTCACCCACTCGGCCAGTTAAAAAAAACTGGCTTCGTGGCGAATTTTGCGGATTAATTTCGACTGACACGGTCGAGCCGGTAGAGGGAAGGAAGGGAAGAAGAAAGAGAAGTGGAAGAAAAGCAGCTGGAAGCCAGCGCTAATTTGTCTATTTAGCACTGTTCCGCAAGGATTTCTAGCTGCCGTCTCTCTTCTTTAGCGCTGGCTTCCAGCTGCTCTTCTTTTCCTTCTCTTTCTCCCCCCCCCCCCCTTCCCTCTACCGGCTCGACCGTGTCCGTCGAAATCCGCAAAGCTCGCCACGAAGCCAGTTTTTTTAACTGGTCGAGTGGTTGGGTAGTCACCATCGCGGAGTTTCGGCTGAGCTAGGCGATGGCGCCGCAGGTTCGAGATCGGTTTTCCACCTCTTTTCTCTTCTTATTTGAATACTGGCTTGCGGGACGCCTAGACCTAACAGGGCTGCGCAGCGTGAATACGCGATCGACTACGGACGTGCAAACGTTGAAACAGGAAAAACGGACAGCTGTTGCCATGCTTCAAAGTTCACATTTCAGTGTAACGAAAGTGCTTACTATAGCTTGCTCAGCTTGAGAGGCATTGTTCGTCTGTCAAGCTCCTTCAGCTTTGTCCATATCTCTGTTACGTCGATATTGCTAGCAAATCTAGATCTGAGGTTGGATACAGTGGTACTCTTAATTGTATACCATACAGTGGGAGTATCAATGCTGCTTTCAAGAAGTTAGTGCATCAGCGATTCTGTAAGATTAGAGTGATCAGTGAACAGCGGTGTACAGCGATAGCATCCGCCGTGGCTTAGGTGCAAAAAACGTCTCCGAGCCGCAGAGTTAAATTGACTTAACTGACGGTGCAAACATTTCACTCCGATCCCTGCCAGTGGCTTCAACCCAGCATGTGGGGTTGGATGGATACAACAGGACTTAAAGACGCACTGCTACGGATGGGAAAGGTACGGTGTGGTCTTATCATGGTCATTGTCGTCATCATCTGCCACGACCTCGCATCAGGCCGAGGACAGGGTAAGGACTGTGAGGGGAGGGAGACTCGCAGAGAGAGACTGCAAGATAGAGTAACTCGGAGAGTGTCTATGCTGCCCAAGATGATCGAGCAAAATCCCATGATTAGTAAATATGTGTCACTGTCAAATGCACAAAAGGGATATATTCGCTTTACTTTTACCTGAATAGTAGATCAAATCATAACTCACAACAAAAGTAAGGTTAGAAAGCGAGAAAGGCATCGACGAGGAGAATTTAGTCTTCTTTACTTTTGTGAACACTGAAGTTGAGCTCTTTTCGATGTGTTGGTGCCTAAAACTTATTGAAGATCCTTTGTACACTAAATGCGCTTGTAGATTTTCTCACCTCTTTCCGTTAAGGTAATTTTTCCGAGCTTACTAAGGCCGTGGTGTATCTCTGCTGCTCATAGTACAAGTACATCAAAACAGCAAAGGGTAGGGACGGGGGTATCAAAATCGGGACAGGGGTCGAAAATCGTCACACTCGTCAAAAACGCTTTTTTTATGGAATTTTTGCGCGATTTCATTCTACGGGCTGGAAGAGATGTCTTTCAAGACGTGCTCAAACGAACAATTTCTTCATCAATACATCTTTTGGACAGAACTTCCTGTAACTAGATTGGCGCCTGGTGATCGCAGCGTTCCAAAAACCCAAACTGAGTTGCATCCGGAGAAATACCATCTGTTTTCTAAGCATTCTTTACGCCGAGCAATTTTCTTTTTTAGGCAATGCGAAAGAAGTAGTTCAATTGCACAAAATCGCTCGCAGAGAGACGATAGACCGAAGCCAACGGAAAAAAACATGACCGAGAGTCCCACTTTTGGTGCTTTGGTGACAGCGCGCGAAAAAAATGCAACAATGACCATGGCGGGAGCAGCTGTAAGAGCCTCTTGCTTCGAGCTCAAAAAGGAGGGCTACACAAGGCCTTCCGCATCAGATAAATCTGCCTTGGGAAGGTTAGGAGCTATGTTCTTTCGGCCTCTTCTTCTGGTCTTCGTTTGGTCTCGTTGACACGCCTTTGGTGTCATCTTGTTTCGTCAGTCGTTGTCGGTTCAAGTAGATGGTGTTGCTGGCAGCATTGATAACAATCTTTGGTTTCATTCTGGTTTATATACCGTCTATATCATCGATCAAGTTGGAATAGGTAGGCAGGCAACGTCACGTTCATGTTCATGACGCGTGACGACGCGCGAGCGTAGATACAGACTGATACTAATAGTGACCCACTCTTTCTTTTTAAATTTCTACATGTAAATTGCACCAGACTTGCAGTTGCCAAGTGTAGAGTGCCCAGACTACGTGGGATTATCAGATCGCCTGCCCCCGAGCTGGCTACATTCAGGTACGATCAACGCAATCGTATTAATTAAAGATTCGTTAACACTAATAGTACACACATTTTTTTTTCAAAGTTCTCCCTCCCACGCATGCACAGCACGTGAAGCGCAGCAATTTTTTTTCATTTCTTTACACTTTTACTTTTTTTTGCAGAATGCCCACTGCTGAGCACCTTGCTGCTGCAGTGGAGGCTGTGAAAAAAGGCTGCAGCATCAGGTCAGCAGCAAACAAATTGCAGGTGCAAAAGAGCACACTACTCAGACATGTTCATGGCTATGGACACAGAGGCCGACCAACCGCTTTGTCTCAGCCATCCACTGAACAGCTGCTTATCCCTTATGCCAATGAAATGGCTGCTGTCAGATTCAGCTTAAGCAAACGTAAGCAAAAGTAATGCTACATACTTTACACAGCCAAGAGATCACCCTTGTGCTGCTTTTTGCTTTCATTCAGAAATGATCATTGCCCTAACAAGCCAGCTGAACATAGAGAAAAGGGCATTGACATCTGGCTGGCGGAAGCGATTCTGCAGACGACACATTGGAACGAAATCAAGCTCGTCAAGCCAGGAAGCCTAGAACAAGCAAGAGCTGCCCACACAAATGAGGCCAATATCAGCAGCTGGTATGATCTTCTAGAGACAACATGTGAGGAGCTCCACGCATCCAGCCCCTCCCAGCTGTGGAATGTAGACGAGAAGGGAGTTGAGCTCGATCCACTGCCCAAATGTATAGTCTGTGGGGGAAGCAGAAACACCCATATCAGCAGCATAACCGCACAAATGATTGCATTATGGTTAATGTGTGTGTGTGTGCGTGCGTGCGTGTGTGTGTGTGATTGCTGCTGGCCAGTTTCTTCCTCACCAGATTATTTACAACAGGAAGTAAGTGAGAGCTACACTGGTGGAAGGTGGACCAGTTTAACGCTCTCTGTTGTGCTAGCAATAAGGTAATATGTGTTAATTGATTGTAGAAATTGCATACCCAAGGAAGTATTTCTCTTACCATGCATTATTGCTGTGCAGGTTCAGTGAAGGCTACGATTTCGACAACGAGGATTACAAAGTCTAGAAGAAAGCCCACAAGCAAAAGCTGCAGACCTCAGCTCACAGGCGGACCAACCTATGCATTCCAGCTTTGTTTCAGTGGGTCTTTTGAGCAAAGAGCTTTCATGGCTTTTCAAAATTCCAGTAATAACAGGAAGGTGGCAACAAAGCGCTGCCAGCCAGGCAAGATCCTTGAAATCCACCGAATTTCAGGAAGAGCTGTTGAAAAGGGCTGAGGAGCAGCAAAAGAAGGAAGAAGATAAACAACATTGTAAGTTGGAGAGAGGAGAAGAAACAGAAAGCAAGGAAGCTTCTCAAAGAAAGAAAGAAGAAGTAGAGAAAAGGAAAGAACTGTGACGGCCAAAAGCAGAAGAAAGGAAATCTGCGCAGCAGGAAAGAACTGCAAAGAGGAAGAATAAGCAACAGCTACGAAAATGGCAGCAGCAGCAGGAACAGCAGCAGAAGCAGCAGCAGCAGCAACAACAATAACAATAACAACAACAGCTACAACAACACCAGCAGCAGCAACAGCAGCAGCAACAACAACAGCTACAACAACACCAGCAGCAACAGCTACAACAACACCAGCAGCAACAGCTACAACAACACCAGCAGCAACAGCTACAACAACACAAGCAGCAACAGCTACAACAACACAAGCAGCAACAACTACAACAACGCCAGCAGCAACAGTTACTACAACAACAGCAGCAACAGCTACAACAACAGCTACAACAACAACAACAACAACAGCAGCAGCAACAGCTGAATGTCTGCCAGCTCTGTTCAGATTGCGATCCACCCGGAGGATGCTCTTCTCGTGGCACTCTATGGATGAGCTGCAACATCCATCAGTGTCATCTGATCTGCTGGCAGGCACTGAGGTGTTTTACCTGTCCCTTATGTGAAGACTGAGATAAAGTAAACGGAAAAATGTTGCATATAAATGGATTAAAATTGTTGTCAATGAAACTCTGCCTTGTGTTTGTTAGGAAACAGATGGCAAAATATTGTAATTTTTTGGAGACTAAGTGCGTGCTTCCATGTGCATGTTACAGTCCTCATTTGACGAAATCTAGCCAGTGATGAGGCCAACAGACTGCGAAACTGTTGCAATTTTTTTCTAAATTGTCAAAAACGTTTGTCAGTGATGCTATTGATGGACCCTAGCACTGCTAAATTTAAAGGCATTTGGAGCAAAACGACGACAAGGACAGCACCGATGCCACTTTCTTATTACTTCAACCAGTTAATGAGACATAAATCTACTCATTGTTTGCTGTCTCTGGCGGTTAATTCTGCTCCAAAATGCAACATTAGAGACCTCAACAATGAAGGAGGGACCATCCTGAAGAAAACAGCTGCGGAAAAGCAGAAAGGGATGGCGGGTGGCCCTGAAAACCAAACTGGTAGCAGTTCATAGACAGATGACAAAGTCCACTTTGCACAACAGTAAGATGACGACCGCTTTTTGGAAAAACAACGGGTCTCCCAAGTAAAGACCCCTTGCCGTTTGAAACAAAATGTTGCAAAATTTGATGCTTAGATAAGCTCGACGAAGAGGCCTTTCCTCAAAAGTCTCCAGCAGCGAAGGCCTGGAGGTGGAAGAAGGCTTCATCATGTACATGCAGCACAGCGCCAGAAGAGTTTTGGCGCAAGCCGGCTGAGTTAGAAGCGCTATAAAACCATGACGTCATCTGTCCCGATTTTAATAGCCGCCTCTATCTAGGAAATTGGAAATTAAAGATCGAGAAGAAAATGAGTGTGCATACCAGAAACTATAGGTAATAACATTTCCAAGTTAAAAATTGTCGTTTTGTGGTCGTTTTCCTTCATCTTCTGTTTGAACATGGCAGGAGATAGTATTTTCTCAGAAAGAACAGGTTGGAAAAAGTTGTTCCAGTGGTCGTAAGACACCCATTTTTGGTTTCCACAGGCCTATATTATTATTATTATTATTATTATTATTATTATTATTATTGTTATTATTATTTACTCCACACTAGCCAGCATTATTATCTACTATACCACACTAGCCAGTGAAAGGCTATTAGCAAAGGGGGAGGGAGAGGAGGGATAAAGAAGGTATTAGGTCTGGAGAGAAAGAGTGGGAGGGAAAGAGAGAGAGCTAGGAGGGAGTGAAAAGGATCAATAGAGCATATGAGATAAGCAGAGATTCAGGAGAAAGAAAGAACTAAGAAAAATAGGATGTGACCACTTTCAGAAAGTGATTCTTGCACAGAGGAAGCTGTTTTGGTGATTTTGTCAAAGTTAACATCTGCTTAAAATTTGAAGGCAATCCGAATAGTCAACAGATGTTGCAAGACAGCTAACCAATGTCTCCGCAATAGGCTTTTCATGCTGTATTATACTGGAGTAACACCTTCGCACAAACCATAGGGCGTGCACCTGCCACCACAAATATACATCAAGGTCCCATTACCTGATTAACAATTGCCCTGTCCACCATTAAGCTGCCTAAATGTGTGTGTTTATGTGTTAATGTGTGTAATAATACTAATAACATTAATGTGTCATGACTTATGATTCGACCAGCTTGCATGGTTTTCAAAATGATAAGTATTTATAGAAAAGGTCAGTATCACCAATCCTCTGTTAAGTTAATAGAGCTTTCTTTGAAATCAGGGAGTATTTCTGTTGGACACTACTGTAAGTCATCAACACTGACCATTGAAAATTACATACCTCCATGTGTAAGCGTTTGATCTAACTGGCAATGCCCTGACAGAAAAGTATAGTCAAAGTCCTCCAGTTGAGGTCCGAAAAGAATCTTGGCCAAGATATTACAAATAATAAGCTAACTGAACAATAGGCAGAAGTATCCTTTCATTCCTTGCTAACGTTCACTATTGTAACTTATTCTGCATATAGGCAAACGAAACGCTTCCCAGCCATGCAAAGGAGATTGGAAATACTTCGGCAGAGCCTGTTATATATGAGTTGTACACTGAAAAGAAAACGAAGAATGAATTTGATCTCTTATGCCAGAATAAAACAGCTTATCTCATAGATATTCATTCACTGAGTGAGAATAACTTTGCTGTAAACTTGATGGAGAGGAAATCTCAGAGTTAAGCCACAACCATACGCATTCTGCACAAAACAGCTATCGGCAACATGGTTGCTTCAACTCTTCTGTTTAGGATATGCTTGCACACAGCACAAAGAAGGCGATCCAATGGATACAACAACCGATCAGGGCTTAAGCCACAATTTTCTAGACCGAGCGCTCGTTCCATCAGCAGTTTGGAGCCAGCAGAGGGTTTCTTTTTTTGCACCACATTATCTGTATCGCAACTATCCTCTTCACGAAGGTTAAGGGCCCGCAGTTGCGCCGTGTTTTCTCGGCTGGTAGACGTATCTGAACGCACAAGTGAGTACGTGATCAGGAGAACGTTTTCCACCCACGCTGCCGTTCGTTCTCCCGTTGGTACTTCATACGGTTGAACACTGTCGAGCTCTTTCTGTCCTATGTCAGACAAATCCTGTTCGAGAATAGTGTCTGCCGCCATTTCGGCAAGTTTAAGCTCCATTTCAAGGCGAATATTTTCCACCTGACGTCGTGCTCTTTCCAGGGTTTCTTTCTGTTTGTGTAGTTGTCTAAGGGTGTCAATTTTGATTCATTTCTTCCTGGCTTTGAGTACAGTTTACCGCTCTTCGCTTAGACTCGACGATCGCCTAGATGTCGATGAACTCTTGAACATGCACTTTGATACTCACGATCTGTGGGACAACAACGGTTTCCTATCATTAAAAGACGAGTTGCTTCCAAGCTCCATCGTCCGCAGAGGCGGAAACCCTCCAGGAACTTCCATAGTCACTTGCAGGTTCTACCTGTTGAGAGATTGAAAGACCTGTTCTCCTCGAGAAACCCTATAAAAATGTCATCTCTGTCCGGCAGTTGGTAATCATCCGGCGAAAATCGGTCTGGTGGTTCAATGCCCTCCCTGATCGGGTCTTCATACCAACTCTGCTCAAAGCCATCTGGCTCGAAGGACCAAGTGTTATAAAGGACTGTACATGTCGAACTACTACTCTATCGAATAATCAACACGCTGGGTGGCTCAAGTCTGGGGATCTACTGCTTGCCCAGGCAGTGAACAGTTCAGGCCTTTGGGTGCTGGGCCCCACACCACAACGAATCCACCACAGAGATGAGAACAAGAAGAGACACGTTTATTCTTTCTCACATGGCGATTGAAGTTGAAAAAGAATAAAAGAAGCACAAACTTTCACATAGAGTACCACAAAAATTCAATATGCGTACGTGCATGTAGCACGGATCGCTAGGGTGTTGCCGACCATGGTAGGCAAAAAAAAAAAAGTAAAACACAAAAACGTGTACACATATACATGTAGTACTAAGAAAGTTTAACAGGTGTATGCGCAGCGCTGATCGCCGCCCGCCGCTAGTACACACCCTGTCATGGTCTCGAACCTAGACATGGTATTCAGAACAAATGGGGTAAGGCAAGCTATTCCAAATTGGGATAGGAGTACAGAAGAATGAAGACATGTGGCATGCACTAGAGGACGAAGGAAATTCTAAAGCATGGAGAACTCGAAGGCATTGACAAGAGTGAGACGCTACTATACTTGGCAGCGGAGCTTTCAGTTGAGGACGTCATTGGTCATGCATCATCTTCTATAGCAGAAGCACAAAATGCCCCGGCAATGCCGGCTTAGAGTTGGTAGGCAAATATATTCTAAAGTTCCCGAACTAGAGCCTTTAAAATGTGACATGGCTTGTGCAGCTTACAGCTGGAGCTTTTCAAGTCATTTGAAATCAGCTGTGGAAGCACCACTCCAGACAGGACTGCAGTACTCCAGGTTCAAACGGATGAATGCAACATAGAAACATCCAACAACAGCTGATGGGAGGCCACAGCGGTGAGAGAGGTCCTACAAAGAGTCGCCTTAGGTACAGGGTTTTGAATGGGCCACCGGTAAGTGATGTGCTTTTATCATCACTGATCCTCGTTGATGATGATTCCGAGGTGAACGTGAACTTCCACTCATGGAAAGTGCTCACCACTCATCGCATTGGTGTTACACCTAGAAAGTAGCCCAATACAAAGCTCTGCAGATTTCACTACATCATAGTATCTTCACCTTTGTTGCACTGGCCCACTTTGACGCCCTCGCAAGGTCTTCTTGCATTTCACAGTACAGCCTACAAATTTTGCCACGGCGGTCCTTTCTGTACAGCAAGGTGTCATGATCATTTTCAAACAGTGCAGTGATGGCACTTGTGATGGTTGGTGGATCACAAAAGTAGAGAAGAAGAGAAAAGCCCCAACACAGAGCCTTGAGGAACATTCAACATAATCGGCAATGCTGAAGACAGGCAACCGGAAACTTTGGTTTGGATTAAGCGGCCAGTAGGGTGGCCCTTACTTTGAGCTAGAACTTTCTGGTGTGAGTAGAAGAGAGGGCTTTCTCGGGTACAGCTCAATTATGTACGATGCACGACTCGGAATGCATGTGAAAATCTACACCAAAGCGTGCTGGGCAACCAGCCATTAGCCAAAGTTAGAGAAAACTCTCTATAGACCATGTGCGTACAGCATGTAGTTGGCGTGGCTGGGGTGGACGGAGTAGCTTCAGCTCCTGCGCAAGCATCGTGGACATAAGAGAGCCTTCGTAAATCATAGAGCGAGAGTTCCTACATTGTCCTACACAGCAAGCCAGTGCTGGCAGCAGCCTAAACCAGGGAAGCAGAATTTCTGCCTTGGCTAATGGGCAGTAGTTGTCCTGCCAACAATAAAGGGGCAAGGATTGATCATTTGCTTGCCCTATCACTGTTTTGAGGGACGGAGAATAAGCTTCTGAAGTCGCGCTTGTTGCCGCACCCGGGCTTGTCTTCCGGCAATGGGAGGCAGATAAGTCCAAATTGCGGATTAGGCACTGATGTTGAGGGGCTTCGAGAAGCTTGAAAGTCGAGCCTTTGGGGGCTTTTCCTCTCAAGATCTTTCTCCACTCCCAGTTGTACCAGCACTTTATAGCTCGATAGACTTCCAGGATTAATGCCTCTGCAAGTCTAGGGTGACAGTTGAACTGGGTAATATCCTCATTTGAGATTATGCGGGTATGTGTTTGGATGCCAAAAGGTGTACTTTTCACTCAACTCCCTAGGAATCGCCAATACAGGTTTGGGCTGGCCGGTACTGTCAGAAAGTTCCATATTTTGACTACTAGATTGATTCTGGATGACAGAGTCGGGAGGTTTCCTATAGTAGCTCACATCAGGGTTTTCTCTATACGGTGCATAGAAACTGAAGCACTAGCTGTGCACCGATACTCTGTCATTTCGCAGGCCATGCGATAGCGAATGTCTACTCATTTTGCTTTATGGTGTGGACAATATTCCACCACTCTCCGAGAAGGTTTGCCTCAGGCTAGAAAAAGAAGAAAGCTCGAGGTCAGTTACTTCTATCAGATCTGTGCATTGGGGGCTATGTTCACTTTCGATGTCTTCAATGGCAGAGCAAGTACAAAGCCCAGCACAAGGGAAAGGACTTGGGACACCGCTGCAGCTGCCCACTGGCTCCGCTAGAGCTTGTAGATTTACTGTTTGGAAGTCATCAGTTTACAGATTTCGGGAACAGCTTAGTGCAGGGTGATCCATGTACCATTGGTATCATTCAAAGAATCAAATGTTCAAACCAATAAACCAATGGATCAAAACCATGAATCAAAAATCAAAGATCAATAATGATCAATACCATGAATTAAAAATCAGGCCATCAGTAAAGGCCGTTCTGAAAATTACCACATACAAGTGCATCAATGCTATAAACATTTGACTGACTGATGGGCTGACAGGAAATAATAGGCATGGTCTGCAAGACCAGTTCAGAGCCTAGATGAAGCTTGGTCATTATGTCACTATGAACGACCTGATCAATAAGCTGAAGTGTCCTTTCACTCCCTACTGATTAGTAAATTAATTCCCTAAATTCTTACAGTGCTTGTGTGCAGGATCAATTGCAGCTGGTTCCATGCTCCAAATCAGGAGTCGTACATTCTTATAGGCATTTTGTATGGCATAATCAACTGAAGCTCGGTTACTGTAAAACGAGTTTTGTTTGTAAGCAAGTTAATTTCATGAATTAATTAAAATTTGAAAATTTACTGGTATATCTTACTAAGTGAAATTTATTAAGCCATGAGCATCGAATTGTATAATGAGAAATGTACTAGGGGAACATTCAGTACTCGTAAAGTTTAGGAAAATAATATGCACGAAAGGATTATGTCAAAAATTTATGAAATCACTTGCTTACCACTGAAACTCGTTTTACAGGATTTACTGAAATTTAGCTTTAGGCAGAGGCTCAGCTACATAGTTTGACTCTTGTGCTCATGTTTTGTATCTCATTTCATGCATAGGCAAATGTGAAGAAGAATGGGATTACTTCAGCCAGGCTTGTTACAGGCTCTACACTGATGTGAAAACAAGGAATAAAGCTGATCAGTCCTGTAAGAATAAAACCTCTTGGTTAATAGATATTTCCTCAGCAGAAGAAAACAAGTTTGCCTTACACTTGATGAAGAATAGCATGTCTGCTAAATCAAGTTGGCTAGGACTGCGTATCATCAACCACACTCTGAAATGGGATGCTGACGGACAGCGCCTGGACTATGCTAACTGGCAAACCGAAGATTATCTTGAAAGATCAGTTGAAGGGTACTGCGCTATTTTGCGTAATAGTGGAATTTGGTATCGTTGGTTTTGTGACGAGTCAATAGCCTACATTTGCAAAAAAGGTAAGTTTCTTTCAATTCAACACAATAAACACCTGTACTTGCACATGATCAAGGGATTAGTGCTAAACACAACAAACATCTGTACGAGCGCACGTCTACTGGCGTTACACAACCTCAAGTTAACATCTATCACATGCCCCCTCTAAAAGGTAGCGACTGCAGAAACAGACTTTTGGATAAAATAAAAACTCAAATATCAGGGTATGTGTGTATGGAAAAAGATGAGTCTGGTCATAAGTACAATCAGTTGATGCTATGATAAGGGTTGTTCAGGATGAAAGAGATGCGAAATACGCCTGCCCCAGTACACCCGTCCGCTCTCTGGCTTGACTGTGTAGCTGCAGTCATGCCCGTTACGTCCAATCACTTCCGCAATAACATCCCATCTCTTTGATCTGGGGTGCTGTACTTGTGCCACTGTACCCACAGGTAGTTGTGGAAACTCGCACATGTGCTGATCATAATACTCTTTCGCTTTTGTCTGCATCTTGAGTGCCTTTTCATCAGCTTCCGCTATTTCTTGTTGCCATTTTCTGAAAGCATGGTGGTGAGTAACAACATGTGATCTCATAGGACAACCAAATACTAGCTGAGCTGGAATCAACCCATGACCACAGTGTATTATGGAATTCAATAATGGCTTCACGAAATGAATCACAATCTAAGTTACCTCTCTGTGTGCACTTTGAAATCAGTGACTTCAGAATGTTTACAGCTGCTTCTGCAGTACCATTAGCTTGTTGATGATGAGGACTGCTGGGATCATGAGTAATTCCCCACTTTAAGCAAAATTCCTTGGATGCATGTGACACAAACTGTAAACCTCCATCTGTTGTCATCCTTGCGGACACACCGTTCTCCATGAACCAGTCCCTGAAGAGCTTGATTATATGAATGCTTGTACCTTGTATACACTGCGCTACAACTGGCCAACCAGAAGACTTGTCCGTTAGAAGGAGGAAATGTTTTGCCCGACAGGCTAAACAAGTCTAGAGCAACACTTTCAAACGGTCTGGATGGCTGGACGTCCTGAATGAGCTGTTAATACGGAAGAGATGGTAGTCATTCTGCACACAGTGTACAACTCCTAACAGTGTTGCGGATGTCATTCAAGATTTGGGGCCAGAACACCACCTGGTCATGCTTGGTGTAGCACTCTCTCAATGCCTTGGTGAGACAAATGAAGTTGCTTGAGTGTCTCCTTTTGCAACCTTTGGGTACCACAACATGTGCTCCTAATAGAACCATTCCGTCCTCCACTGACAAATTGTGGCGTACATTCTAATTCTCCACTGAAAAATCGTGGCGTACACCCCAATATGGTCTTAGCTCCTCCAGGAGAGTCCTCTTCTGTTTTGGAAAACCAGATGTCACAACATCGGTAAGCCTGCAATATTCAAGATATCTTTCCCCTTCCAATCTTAGTTGAACAAGGTGACTGTCCTCAATAGTATCTTCTCCGGTGCCAGTATCAATCGCTGTGGCCCCTTGCATAGTATGACTGAATTGCTCTAGTTCCATTTCACTTTCCAGGTCATCAGGTAAAGGAGAATCAGCAGAAAAATGCGAAAAACAGTCAACAACCTTGTGTTTAACACTGGGCCTCCATACTGCTGTTACTCAATAAGGTGCCAGCTTTTCCCTCAACCTGACAATTCAGGGGGTTGTGAGCTCGTCAAACTTCTTAGAACTAATAATAAGGACCAAAGGACGGTGATCAACAAACAGCTGGAATTCTAATCCCGTGATATAAAGGTGTGCCTTTTAATAGTTCAAACCACAGCCAAAAGCTCAATTTCTATGGCTGAATACCTTGCCTCTGTTGAAGAGACATGTTGTAAGCAACACTGGAGAAGGCACCACTGTCTACCTTCTTGTTGCTGCCACAGTGCCATCCCCAATCCTCTTGACTGGGCTGTGTCTGTTTCTAGATATAAACAACTCACACCAACAAAGCCAGCCGAGATGCGTGGATTTGCAAGCATTGTGAACTGTCCACATCCCTCAACACACGAGACGTACAGTACATGTAAATCTGTTAGAAAAATCAAACGACGAAATAGACAAGCAAGCAAGGATATTAAGTAGGCAAGAGTAGAGAGCCCCTTCCAGACTTATCAGCTGCAGGAAGGTACTAACCCAACACCAAGAAGTATAACCTGTAGAAGGTGTTAACCCAACACAACAATGCGTAATCACAATCACACACCATTACACTATCCCCTCCTTATTGCTGACAGGCTAAGTAGTCACGTAAGGGACGAATTGGATCACCAACTTCATCAGTGAGAAAATGTTCAGGCTTCGAAGTGGGTTCTTGATATCCTTTCCACTTTACAAGATATTGTTTTCTCCCTCGAATCCAACGATGAGACAGCGCTGCTTTGACAACATAACGTTCATACCTGTCTGCGTTGACGATCGGCAGTGGTAGTGGCAGTAGTGGATCGCAGAGACTTGCATCCTTGTGGTAAACCTTCAGGGCGGCTCTGTTGAGCACTCGATGGGCATGACACCGGATGAGCAGGTCTAAATGGGCTGTAGTTTTTGTTGGGGTGTCCAATGCCTTAAAAGGACTGAACCAACGGGGCCAGAGCTTGGCACATGATTGGTCGCGGGAAACCAGAGTCGAGAAATAGTCCCCATGGATGAGTACCTTGTCATCTTGCTGAATCGGATTTTCTTCATGCGAGTGATCCGCATATAGGGTTTGCTTGTCCAAAGCCGCCTGTATGCCGTCCTTTGCAAGTCACAGCGCTTCTTCCTGGCGTCCAAGCCAACCACTAGCAGGAAGAGCTCCACATGGCGGAAAGGGTGCCTCAAGTGGAGACAGGGGGTGAAACCCGTAGTTCAAGTAGGATGGCGTTTTTCCAGTTGAGCCTTGGACTAGGTTGTTGTGAGCAAACTCATACCAAGGTAGAATCTCTTCCCAATTTTGCTGGCCGATGATTAACAGCTGTACGTAAAATCTGAGCGATAACTCAGTGTGTTCTTTCCATTAAACCGTTTGTGGATGATTTGCCGTACTCATTTCCAAGCGAACGCCAAGGCGATTGAGTCATTTCCTTGGGTAGGCACTGGCAGACCGGTTATAAAGTTCATTCCTATACTTTGCCATGGTCGTTCTGGAGCCTCAAGTGGATTCAGTGGGTACTGACCTGGTTTGTCACCCTTACTGCATTGGGAAACACCACAAGTCTTGACAAACCTGGTAACATCTCTCCCCATGTGAGGCCAGCAGAAACTTCTAGAGACCTGCAGGTACATTTGATGAGTTAATGCCCTACATTTGCGAAAAAAGGTCAGTTTCTTTCAATTAAATTACCTCCTGCTAAATATCAATCAAAGAGGACTCAGTGAGAAACCTTAAGCTCCTTTTCATCCCCCCCCCCCACAAATTTTTCCAAGTAATGATTGCTTTCTTTGTTGTATTCTTCTTCTAAGAATGATAAGAAAGGTACCAGCACTTTCCTTTGAAATCAAGGGATTTGTGCCAAACACAATAATAAACACCTGTACTTCCACACGATCAAGGGATTAGTGCCAAACACAACAAACACCTGTAACAGCACACGTCTACTGGCGTTACACAACCTCAAGTTAGCATCTATCACATGCTCCCTCTGAAAGGCTGTGACTGCAGGAACAGACCACTGGAAAAAAATGAAAACTCAAATGTCAGAGCATGTGCAACCGTTGTGAACTGTCCGCGTCCCTCAACACACGAGACGTACAGTACATGTAATTCTGTTAGGAAAACGAAGACGAAATAGACAAGCAAACAAGGATATTAAGTAGGCAAGGGTAGAGAGCCCTTTCCAGACTTATCAGCTACAGAAAGGTGCTAACCCAACACCTCAAGAAGTATAACCTTTAGAAGGTGTTAACCCAACACAACAATGCATAATCACAATCACACTGTAACACTATCCCCCTCCCTATTGCTGACAGGCTAAGTGGTGACGCAAGGGAAGAATTGGATCCCCAACTTTATTGGCGGGAAAATGTTCAGGTTCTCAGGTGGATTATTGATACCCTTTCCACTTTACGAGATATTATTTTCTCCCTCAGAACTGATGATGAGACAGCACTGCTTCAACAATATAACATTCATACCCGTCTGCATCTACAATTGGCGGCTGTGGTGGTGGTAGTGGATCGCGGAGACTTGCATCCTTGTGGTAAACCTTCAGGGTGGCTCTGTTGAACACTGGATGAACACAACACCAGATCGGCAGGTCCAAGCAGGCTGTTGTTCATTTTGGGGTGTCCAATACCTTAAAAGGACTGAACCAGTGGGGCCGGAGCTTGGCACATGGTTGGTTGCCTGAAACCGGAGTCAAGAAATAGTCCCTATGGATGAGTACCTTGTCACCTCGCTGAATTGGATTTCTTTACATGAGTGATCTGCATAGAGTTTGCTCATCCAAAGCTGCTTATATGCCATCCTTTGCAAGTCGCAGTGCTTCTTCCTGGCGTCCAAGCCAACCACTAGCAGGAAGAACTCCACATTGCAAAAAGGCCACCTCAGGTGGAGACAGGGGGTGAAACCCGTAGTTCAAGTAGAATGGCGTTTCTCCAGTTGAGCCTTGGACTAGGTCATTGTGGGCAAACTCACACCAAGGTAGAATCTCTTCCCAATTTGCTTGCTGATGGTTAACGGCTGTACGTAAAATCTGAGCGATAACTCAGTGTGTTCTTTCCATTAAACTGTCTGTTTGTGGATTATTTGCCATGCTCATTTCCAAGCGAAGGCCATGGTGATTGAACACACACCGATAAAATTTGGTTGTAAATTGTGGATCCTGATCACTGACAATAGAAGAGCTTAATCCATGCAAGCGGAAGACGTTCTGACTGTACAAGTCCACAGTGCCTTCAGCATTGACAATTGGCCTAGTAGGCATGAAATTAGCTTGCTTGGGAAGACGATCAATGAAAGTTAAGATCGTGTCATTTCCTTGGTAGATAATGGTAGACCAGTTATAAAGTCCATTCCTATGCTTTGCCATAGTCGTTCTGAGACCTCAAGTGGATTCAGTGGGCACTGACTTGGTTTGCTGCCCTTACTGCATTGGGAAACACCACAAGTCTTGACAAACCTGGCAACATCTCTCCCCATGTGAGGCCAGTAGAAACTTCTAGAGATCTGCAGGTACAATCGATCTCTTCCTGGGTGACCTGATGTGATGGTCTCTTGGCTGAGATTCAGTAGGTGACGCCGCAACATTCCTCTCGAAATGCAGCGCCTCCAATTTGCGCCATCCTTGAAGTGGAGACGTTGTTTTGCCTTGTCCCAGATGTACTTCTCCTTGATAGCGCTCTGTTGTTCTATCTGCACTGTGTCAATTATCCTCTTCATCTTCTATTGGTTATGTATCCTCTGCTCAACTGCGGATGAAACTCTGGTGTTTCGTCTAGAGTGACCGCTGCAGCACTGCCCTCCACTGAAGTTAGTCGAGACAGCGCATCTGCCACGTTCTCTCTTCCGGAGCAATAGGTTATAGTCACATCAAAGTGCGCAAGGAAGTTCATCCAACATGCTTCTCTCTTGGTAAGACCAGTCTTCGACTTCAGATAGGTGACACCTTGATTGTTGGTAATTAGCTCAAAAGGCTTGAAGAGGTAGACTTTCCATTCTCTCAGTGCATGAAGTGCTGCAAACGTCTCCCATTCCATTGTGAGATAATTTCTTTCTTCAGGTCTTAGCCTTCAGCTCATGAAGGCAACTGGATGCCATTGCTCTTGGTCATCTTGCTGAAGGAGGACCCCCAATCACATGGTCACTGGCATCAGTCATTACTCAGATTGGTCTGTTAACGACAGGCAGGCGGAGAACAGGAGCTGTGATCAGGGCATGCTTTAGCCTTGTGAAAGTGTCGTCACAATCACCTGTCCACGTGAATCTTGTGTACCGTCCTATCAACTCCCCTAGTGAATGAGAGATCCTTGAGTAATCCTTGATGAAGTGCCTGAAATAGTTAGCAAAGCCAAGGAAGTGTCAGACTTCAGTCACCCAATCAGGGTGCGGCCAAGTGCGCATGGTGTCCAGCTTCTCCAAATCGGGTTTGAGAGTCTATCCAGTCAGCACATGGCTCAAGAAACGGACCTCCGGTGAAGCGAACTCACACTTTGATAACTTACAGAAGATTTGTTCTTCAACTAGGGCGGTGAGCACATCATCAAGGTGATGAAGGTGATCAGTCCACCTGCGGCTGAAGATGAGTATGCTGTTGAGGAAGACCACGACACAAACCTGGAGGTACGTAACCCATCTTGACGGTTGTGTCGTTCAGTGGTCTCCAATCGCAGACACGCTGAAGGGATCCGTTGCTTTTCTTTACAAAGAACACTGGCACACTGTAGGGAGAGGTGCTGAGCTCAATAAAGCCGTGCCTCAAAAGCTCCTCCATTTGCCTTTTAAGCTGATCCTAATCCTCCGGAGTGGCCGCCTGATCTCCGGATCTTGGCACAAAGGTGGCAATGAAGTCATCAGCTGGGAAGCAATGATGCTCTCCTCCAGACTCGGTGGTCACAATGTTTGTCCTAAAGTTGATCGATGGGTTAAATTTGGATAACCATGGTTTTCCCAGGATCATGTCGTAACTGCTTATTTCAATAACGTGAAGGGAATCTTTCCAACTTAGATCGCCAATTCTGAGATGGAAATTTACCGTTCTGACACTCCTCATAACTTGTTGGCGACTGTCCGCAAGCGTAACCGTGAATTTGTTGTTGTCCTCAATCGTTGTGTCCTCAGCTTTTTACACCTAGTCCCTCGATACAAAGTTGTGGGTGGCTCCTGAATCAATGAGACATCTGGCTTCTTGATCTCCCACCTGAACTGTCGCTACAAGTAACTCGTGACACTTCCCACCAAGCTGCTTAAGGCTTGGGTCTCATTCGAGCACTCTGACACCCACCAGTGGATGTGCTCCTTCTCTCACTGGCGGTTGTTTGGATAAACTTCATTGCAGCAATTGGCACCATGATGACCAAGCTGCTTACATCAAAAGCAGCGTCTCTCCTTCAACACACGTTGCCTCTCCTCCAGGGACAACTTAACTTGTTGCTCTGTACACATGGGCCACTGGCAAAGTTCGAGGAGTTGTGGCCGGTAGACTTCCGCTGTTATACAAGAGTCACAAAAATCGCCCGCACACCCCGGAGCTGATCGAATGGCATCTTGTAGCGTTACAGGGTGCTGTTTACGAACTTCTTGTATTAGCTGTTCATTAGCAAGGCCGGTTATGAACAGTGCAGCCTTGGTTAGTTTGTAGACCTCCTTTGCCAGAAGGTAGAGTCCGGTGAACGACGAAACGTACGACTTCAAATCACCTGACTGATGGGCTTACACAAGAAGGAATCTGCTCCTCTCTTCATCATGCGGAGTAGCGAAGGCATTGGTGAACAGTTCCTTAAAGCACAACCATTCCTTCGGCCGTCCGCCCCCATTTGATAAATTAATAAACCAACACCCACCGTTACCTTCCAAAAACGACCCAGCATAAGACACTGGGTCTGTTGGCTGTCGTATGTGGATAGCTTACCCCACTGCGAAAGCCATTCCTTGAACACTGATGATCCTCCCAAAAATAGCAGAGGGTCCCTACCATACGGTCTCTCTGTCTTCCTTGCCGCACACTTCTCGCCACCCCAGGTGAGCAGCCACACAACAAGGGCAAGGGCAGTAGCCATGCCAACGAATAGAGATAACACAAAAGTTAGGATAATTTTCCTCTGCTACCACTGTAACTGTTGTGAACTGTCTGTGTCCCTCAATGCTCGAGACATACAGTACATGTAATTTTGTTAGAAAAACGAAAAGACGAAATAGACAAGCAAGCAAGGATATTATGTAGGCAAGGGCAGAGAGCCCTTTCCAGACTTATCAGCTGCAGGAAGGTGCTAACCCAACACCTCAAGAAGTATAACCTGTAGAAAATGTTAACCCAACACAACAATGTGTAATCACAATCACACTGTTACAGCGTGTGTATAAGGAAACGGATGTGTCTGGTCATAAGTACAATCACTTGATGCTATGATAAGGGTTGTTCAGGATGAAAGAAACGCCAAAAACGTCTGCGCAAGTACACCCGTCTGCTCTCTGTCTTGACTGTGTAGCTGTGATCACGCCAGTTACGTCCAATCACTTCTGCAATAACGTCCTATCTCTTTAATCTGGGGTGCTGTGCTCATCCTACTGTACCCACAGGTTGCTGCGGAAGCTCACACATGTCCTGACCATAATATTCTTTCGCTTTTGTCCGCAGCTTGAGTGTCTTTTCATCAGCTTCCGCTATTTCTTGTTGCCATTCTCCTTTGAAAGCACAGTGGTGAGTAACAACATGTGATCTCATAGGACGACCAAATACTAGCTGAGCTGGAATCAACCCATGACCATGGGATGTATTACGGAATTCAATAATGAAATGAATCACAATCTAAGTTACCTCTCTGTGTGCACTTTGAAATCAGTGACTTCAGAGCTTTTACAGCTGCTTCTGTAGCATCATTAGCTTGTTGATGATGAGGACTGCTGGGATTATGAGTAATTCCCCATTTTAAGAAAAATTCCTTGGATGCATGTGACACAAACTGTAAACCTCCATCTGTTGTCATCCTTGCAGGCACACCCTTCTCCATGAACCAGTCCCTGAAGAGCCTGATTATATGAGTCTTTGTACCTCGTATGCACTGCGCTACAACCGGCCAACTGCAAAACTTGTCTCTTACAAGGAGGAATGTTTTGCTCAACAGGCTAAACAAGTCTAGAGCAACACTTTCAAACAGTCTAGATGGCTGGACGTCCTGAATGAGCGGTTCATGTGGAAGAGATGGTAGCCGTTTTGCACACAGTGTACACCTCTTAACAGTGTTGCGGATGTCATTCAGAATTTGTGGCCAAAACACTACTTTGTTGCACTCGGTGTAACATTTTCTCAATGCCTTGGCAAGACAAATGAAGTTGCTTGAGTGTCTCCTTTTGCAATCCTTTGGGTACCACAACACGTGCTCCTAATAGAACAATTCTGTCCTCCACTGACAAGTTGTGGCATACATCCTAATCCTCAACTGACAAATCTTGGCATACATCTCAATACG
Organism: Nicola tetela; assembly: GCA_028565695.1. NCBI lineage: Eukaryota > Metazoa > Porifera > Calcarea > Clathrinida > Clathrinidae > Nicola > Nicola tetela. The sequence continues at coordinate 25,969 of JAOWAW010099429.1, forward strand.
GTCTTAGCTCCTCCAGGAGATTCCTCTTCTGTTTTGGAAAACCAGATAACCATTGATAAGCCTGCAATATTCAAGGTCTCTTTCCCCTTCCAATCTTAGTTGAACAAGATGTCTGTCCTCAATGATCTCTTCTCGAGTGCCAGTATTAATTGCTGTGGCCGCTCACATAACATGACTGAATTGCTCTTGTTCTATTTCACTTTCCAGATTATCAGGTAAAGGAGAATTGGCAGGAAAGCAGAAAAAAACAGTCAACTACCTTGTGTTCAACACCAGGCCTCCATACTGCTGTTACTCGATAAGGTGCCAGCTTTCCCTTCAGCCTGACAATTCATGGGGTTGTGAGCTCGCCAAACTTCTTAGAATTAATAATAGGGACCAAAGGACAATGGTCAACCAATAGCTCAAACTCTGCTTCCGCAATATAAAGGTGTGCCCTTTAACAGCCAAAACTGCAGCCAAAGCTCAATTCCTGTTGCTGAATACCTGGCCTCTGTTGAAGAGACATGTCGTGAGCAACACTTGGGAAGGCATGACTGTCTATCTTCTTGTTGCTGCCATAGTGCTATCCCCAATCCTCTGGACTGGGCCATGTCCACTTCTAGACATAAACGACTCACACCATCAAAGCTAGCCAAGATGCGTGGGCTAGTCAGTTCTCAGATTGTCTTCTTGAATGGAAACTAGTGAGGCTCCTTCCATAGGAATTCAGATTTGTTTGAAAGAAGACCGTGTAGTGGTGCCAGCAGCTCTGTTAGATCTGGTGAAATGCTTCAAATTCCTGGACCAGACCGCAAAATAACCAATTATCTGTTTTGCTAACAGGAGTGGGAAAACTAGGCAGTGCATTAACCAAATGGTCATTTACTGTGGGGGCGTGCTTGGATAGCCTAAATTCACAATAGTCAACCTTCATTGCTACGAAGATGAACTCCTTCTTATGTAAGGTAGTCCCATGGTCATAACAGCGCCTAATGACATCGTGAGTTCTATCAGCATTGATGGGTATCTCGATCGAAGGTAGCTGATGCATTCTCAACCGAACTGTTCAATAGTAAGTTTGATACTGGTGCACTCAGCATATTCAAAGAAGATCTGGCGCTTGTAGGCAATTTTTCCTTTCAGTTCCTCTTTCATAAGTGTGATAGAAATTGTGATGTACATCCCATATAGTTGTAGGTCCTCCAGCAGAGTCCTTTTCTCTTTTTAAACCAGATGTCACAATATCAATAGGCCTGCAATATTCAAGGTCTCTTTCCCATTCCAACCTTAGTCAAACAAGATGACTGTCCTCAATAATCTCTTCTCCGGTGCCAGTATCAATTGCTGCAACCACCCACATAACATGACTGAATTGCTTTAGTTTTATTTCATCTTCCAGATCATCAGGTAAAGGAAAATCAGCAGGAAAATGGGAAAATCAGTCAATGACCTTGTATTCAACATTGGGCCTCCATATTGCTGTTACTCAACAAGGTGCCAGCTTTTCCTTTAGCCTGACAATTCGTGGGGCTGTGAGCTCGCCAAACTTCTTAGAATTAATAATAGAGACCAAAGGATGATGGTCAACCAATAGCTCAAATTCTGCTCCTGCAATATAAAGGTGTGCCTTTTTAACAGCCAAAACCACAGCCAAAAGCTCAATTTCTGCAGCCAAATACTTTGCCTTTATTGAAGAGACATGTTGCGAGTAACACTGGAAAAGGCACCACTGTTTATCTTCTTGTTGTTGCCATAGTGCCACCACCAATCCTCTTGACTGGGTCTCGTCCATATCTAGACATAAATGACGCACACCATCAAAGCTAGCCAAGATGCATGGACTAGTCAGTTCTCAGACTGTCTGCTCAAATGCAGACTGATTAGGCTCCTCCCATACAAATTCAGATTTGTTCAAACTTGAAGAAGACCACGTAGTGGTGCCAGCAGCTCTGTCATGTCCAGTGAAAATGCTTCAAATTGCTGGACCAGACCACAAAATGACCAAACATCAGTTTTGCTCACAAGAGTTGGAAAACTAGCCAGTGCATTAATCAAATGGTCACTTACTGTGTAGCCGTGCTCAGATAGCCTAAATTCACAATAGTCAACCTCCACTGCTGTGAAGATGAATTTCTTCTCATGTAGGGTAATCTCATGGTCATAACAGCGCCTAATAACTTCTCAAACTCGCTGTGCGTGAGTATCAAGATCTGTGTCAAAGATAAGTACATCCTCGACAATCTTAATGACATTATCAAGACCAGCAAGGGTGCCATCCCCATAGTGACTGTGCTCGTTCCTGACTGAAAATGTCCCGTGATGTTTCTCTTAAAACAGTAGGCTCCCCAAGGTGTCATGAAGGTAGTGAGAGCTGAGCTTTTGTCATCAAGAGGGACTTGCCAATAGCCATGCCAGGAATCCAATGTAGAGAAGTATTTCATTCCCTGAGGAACACCAGCAGCTACTTTGTGTGGGACGCAAGTTGAACATGCTGGGCGGCGGATGTAATTGTTTAGACCTGTCAGAGTTACAGTAATGCGCGGTTCGCTTAAACCCTCCTTTGGAACTACCACCATTGGGTAGCACCACGTGTAGGTCTCACCCATGGGCACTCTCTCAATGGTACCCTTTTCCATCATATCTGCCAGTTGACTTTGAACAGCATCTTGCCAACGATAAGGTATTGAGCAAGCCTTGAAATGTTTGCATGGTACAGCGTCATCCACAAGTTCTATGTGCATAGGCAGACCTTACATCGCACAGAAAGACTTATCCTGAAATGCCCCTTTGTACTCAGCAATAAGTTCAGCTTTAACCACATCAAGGTTACGGGAAGGTGAGCTACGCAGTCACCTGCTGACGTTCCAAGTGACAAAGCCTGGACTGACGCAGCTAACTGACTATGAGGCCAGCCGACTTCCAAGAGGCCTAAAGGAATTTACAACTGCCTGCATAATAATGACTGCAGCTTGGAATACATGTGTGCCATTGATGCACACGTTACATCATTGAGCGGCAAATGGACCAGCATGATGCCCATAGCACCTGGATCACCGCCATTTGCTGCGTAAACCTTGCCACTGTCGTGTGACAACTCCAGCTGACCAGATGAGTCCAGACGTTGAAAGTTCTAAGCAGACAACGGATTAATATCCGCACAACTATCACAGAGCCACCATATGTTAACTGCCTTTCCATTTCTTAGCTGAACTGAAATTTTCACGAGAGTATCTCAACTTCTGGGACCAGCGCAATGGAGGTATAGGTGTCCTACTGATCTCCCCATCTCTTGCAGCTTGGCCACAGGTTGCTCTCCTTTCTTCCTATTGCAGCAAACAGCAGCAAAATGAACTCCTAAACAGCAATTTCAGCAAATCTGTTTGCACGCTCTGCACTACTCTCACGGATAATTGCCAGCACCGCAAAAACTGCATTTTTTACTTACAGCATCCCTGGAGCTGACACGGTTCTTCTTATATGATGAAAAACGGGCTGCATGGACTGCGTGACCACTGAGTTCCACTTCAGTTACTTTCGAGCCCTCAAGGGATTTGAAGAGCTGCACCCCCTTGTCGATTGAGGAACGAATTGTGATGCTTGCAAATGTATATTCTTAATGTTTGGACAATGTCATCATTATTGTCCGAGGAGTCATCAATCCCAATTTGCCCCATCGACCACAGTTTTGACCAGCTTGAGTCAAGCGCTGAGCATAAAGTAGCCTGCCTGCTGGCAAGAGTAGGGATGTCTTCTCGCCTTCACGTCATGGTGACGTAGTCATCCCAGCGAGACTACCACTTGCTGAATTGCATTAAGTCAATCTCTTCTGGATCTGATAACCTTGGTATCTCCATTTTCCGTGGCCTTGTTTGTCCTGTTGTAGGATGAAGAAGGACTGGACTACTTGCTGTTGAAGGGTTAGAGCTTTGCACACTCTGGACAAGCACAGTCATAGCTTTCTGCTGTTCATGCAGAGGTCGCACAATTTTGACAAGGACCACTGAGTTTGCTGCTTCAGCTAAGTCAAATGCTCTTTCTCAGAGAACTGAACCTTGCTGGGGAATGTCGCTTCGACTGGCTCCTGGCTCTACCACATCAGCCAAGTCAAGTATCTGAGTTCTTTCGGATAAAGACTTACTCAGTGGACGAGGGGGCTGCTGTTCCAGTCATTGTACGTATTCCACCAGTTTGTGCTCAAGCCACGCAACATCATTCTCTAATTGGGCTATTTCCTTAGCCATGTGTCGTGCCAAACAACTTCTAGTACGGTATGTAACAGGATCTGTAGCAAGAGTTCGCTACACCGTGTTGTATTTTTCTTCTAAGAATGATAAAAAGGTGCCAGCCCTTTCCTTTAAAATCAAGGGATTTGCACCAAACACAATAAACACCAGTACTTGCACATGGTCAGGGGATTAGTGCCAAACACAACAAACACCTGTAACAGCGCACGGCTACTGGCGCTGCACAACCTCAAATTAGCATCTGTCCCATTCTTCACCGTAAAAATGCTCATCTGCCAATTGTCTGCAACTTTATCAATTTACCACCATCAGTACTAGTACCATTTAGGTAATTACACCCAACAGTTTTCCCACTTCTAGGATTGCAGCTGATTTGAGCTAGGACACTCCTGAACATCAGGGTCCTGTTCCCGCATTCATAAATGCAGTGCAGATTTGTCCCTTGTGGATTGTATTTAGCATTAGCTGCAATAGTTGCACTCAATGCATTAACTTCTACCTGATCTATGAACTGCTAGTATTTTGCTTCTTGTCTAAAGCCAGTTCTATATATTGCTTTGTTCATTTGTGATCAGATGTCGATGAATGTAATACTGCATACCATAACTGTGATGCCCATGCTACATGCACACTTACAGTTCTTATACTTGTAAATGTGCCCATGGATTTACTGGAGATGGTACAAACGGCAGTTGTACAGGTATCAGAAGCAGTCTAATGTTTATACTCAGTGACAATCTCTGTTAATCATGGTTGTGCAAGATTACCATGTAGGATAGACGTCAACTCACATTTTCGCCGACTGCCAGGTATATGTTGCCACTAGTAACTGTGCAAACGTTAGCAGATTACTCCACTAAACACTAGTGCTGATTTTATTCGTCAATTTCCTTTTTGGCCAGGATTTTTGCGTCCATCTTCAGGCAGGATGGAGCCAGTAGGCAAAGGGTACAAAGTTACCGTCAAAGCACAGGGATAAATACATACTTCATGGTGTGATTACTGTACTAATATCAGGGGTAGCAGTTATATAAGATCATCTGAACTAGCAATGGCAGAGCCATCTGAAAAAGAAACACAATTGTGTAAAAGTGCACTGACAAAGCATTTCAATGATTATGGGAAAAGATAGTCATGTGATATTTTCATGCAAATGTATAAACAGGTTGTTTTATTTACAGGTATGAAATATATGCACCAGAGTCATGCTCATTGCTGGGGTGCATTTACTTTCAGGGGCATTCTTATTTACAGGCATTTACATTAATATTGTAAATTTGTATATTGTGGACTATATGCAGATGTCGTAAATCCAAAATTTCATACATCCAAATATTTTCTGTAATTTTGAATGCCACCACATTTGGTGAATTTTAACTTTCAATACTATAGCATGCAATAAGGCAAGTGCAAAAGGTGCACTTAAGTAGTGCAGTACCCCCATCTACTGACATATCCACTCTTTAAGTTTTACTACATGTAGTTACTCAACATTCCAATCAGAGTGAAGTTTCTCTGCTAGTTTACTCAGTCTCATGCTAACACTAGACTGCAAATGCGATCAATGCATTCTAGGTTGCAACATTCCCAGGTCACATGATGGCAGCACACTCTTATCTGGCTGGCTGTGTGTTTAGGAGCTGCACACGCTAATACTCCGCCCCAGGTCTAGGTCGAGATCGAGTTCATGACAGGCCTGTGGTTGACTCAGATGGGCAATTCACACACCATGTATTTCTTTGAATAATCGCCATAGGCAGTGCTGAATTACACTTGAATAATTGCCACAGCAATTATTCAATGTCCCACATCAATTCTGTACAGTCGGTGTGTGAGAGTGTTGAACAATGATGGTGCATTGATACCAGTATGTTAGGTACGGTATTTCAAAAATAAACACATGCAGTTCAGGATTTGAGAAGACAATGACAGATACTGGTAGCAGAGATGTTGCAAAAAGATGTGGTTACACAGCGCTCAATATGAAAAATACCACTTCCAGTGCCGGTGCCGGTAATTACATGCAAACAACCACTTCCAGGAGCCGTTCAACACGAACACACGCTGGAAACCACCAATTCAGGCCGTGCATGGTGCTGGCCTTCACAGCTACATATACTTGAAATAAGCAGTTGCAGACTATTCAACACCTTGCAAAATGGATAGATTTTATTAAACGCCATCCTCGATTAACTGCCACACCGTCAGGGCAGAAATTTAATAATTGCTGGGGCAATTATTTGAAGAAATGTGGTATTCTTTGTGTCTTGTTTTCCTGATCAAATTGTATGGATTGAGCCAGGCACATGCTGGTATGTGCCTGGTGTGGATGTCTACAGCTGCATGTCAACTGTCAAGATACTTGCCTGTATGCCACTTCCTACCGTGAATGTGGAATGCTGGACAAAATCGCAGATGTGGACTAGACTGTCTGAAAGAAGGCATAAGTCCCAGGAATGGCTTGCCATGTTGGTCCAGCTCACTCCATTGCAGGACAGTGGAGCACAAATCAGTTGAGGAATGGGCATTGGCTGGGCGTAAGTTTAACACATATCAGTGGTGGAGCACCTGCACTTGACTTCCCAGGTGAAGCTCAGTGAATACAGATTTGTGCTGGTGATATCACGGCCCTCTCCAGCCAGGGTGGACTGCTCCATAGTGTAGTTAGACGTGTGGGAAAATGCTCTCCCTTACGATTTTCCTAGAAGATGTTGCTCTGAGTCAAGCAGAGTAGCAAGAAGCAAAAAAGTGTTCATTTTTTCCTAGACCTCCCCTGGCATAATTTTTATTCAGATCAGCAAAGTGCAAAAATGAAGCATCTGAAGCATCTCTTCAAAACGATTTGTTGATGTGACTGTCGTGATGTACTTTGAAGTAGTCATTCCTCCAACATGGATATTTCTTAGACCAGTATGAATTGATAGACAGTAGCGATTGATCCCCATTATACTCAGTATACCAAGCAAGCCCTTCATCTTAGGGAGGGAAATCACATTGAAGTAGTCATGGTGCCCTTTGAACTGCGTATGCAGCATAGCCTGAGCAACCAACAGATGCCAGGGAAATCCAAAAAAAGAGATTTAAAAGCTGAGGTAAGTAACAGCGGGAGGAAGGTTGCTGGTTGCACCACTATGTGAGGTGAATGGCATCACATTGGGGACATGGTCTATGTCAGCCCACTGAATAATGTCATCTTTACCACCAGCATGGTTACCAGCTTGTGGATGCCCACTTCCTCTTCTTCCCTGACCTCTCCCTTGACCTCTTCCACCACATCCTCCCATTCACTCCTTGTTGCCCTCGTCTGCCTTGTGCTGCTCTTCAACCTCGTCCACTTGTTCTCGTTGTCTACCTTGTCTGAATTGTACTCCTTGTCCGCCTTGTCCACGTCTCCCACAATACACACCCTCTCCACCAAGTCCACAAAGACAGCCACGCACACCTTGTCCCACAGTGGAAGCATTCCCTGACCATCCTACTGCATTCCACTGTTAGAGTCATCGCCTGAAGCGCTTGAGCAACACTCTCGGACTCCATCACTCCTGGATTGAACATTGGGTCTTTGCCACCACTGTCAAGCATGCCACCTCCGTCAAGCTTTCCACCTACTTCAAAGTCTTCATCACCTTCACCTTGTGTCCTGATATCTAACGCAGAGTCTACAGGTGAATCTTTGAACCCTCTCCAAAGTAAGCCTCACAAGATTGTCATTGCCAATGGCCTGCAAATCAAGGAAATCATTCATTCAGTGAGCCATTGCAGAAGGTTGCGATCAACTTCCAAGCCAATTCTTGACGGATTTTTCTATGGCGACACAAAGTGATCTTAGTATGGCTGGCAAGGTTATTTTGTTGTCAAGTGAAAGCAAGCAGAGTTATGCCCTCTAACATTGACGGTATTGTGGAAAATTGAGCCATAGTGTGCGTGTCACGAAGTACGGATATATCTGCTCACCAACTCATTGGATATGGAGCATATACAGCTACATTGTATTTGGTAGTAGTACCCCAAAAGAGTCATGCTCAAAAATCTGGGATTCATTTTAGCCCTAGTATAACTCTGTACACCATTACCTACGTAGCTAGAGTATGGTGAGGGAAATCATTGCAAATGCATTTCCTTTTACTAAATATCAACGCTGGAGAAAGAAGAGTTTGCATCTCAGTGTTGATAGCAAAAGCACATGGAAAGTAATGCTAATTGTTATTTGTGCAAGGAGGTAATGTTATGAATGAAGTCTGGATAATATCTGCCAGTATATTTAGCTGGTATGCTGAATTAGATCAGACAGCAGGCTGGAAATAGGGAACACCATGCTATAGCTAAGTACATTAACTTGCTCATTTGCATATTCTAAACTTAAAGCGGACATTTTTTGATCACATTTATGGACACAAACAATGACTATATCATTGCTTAGCACAGTACATGGAGCTTTGCCTCTGCATTTCTCAATTTAGTCTTCAATGATCTAAATCAGATAACTCTTAATATTTCAGGCTGCATGTTCTTCAGCGTACAAGCTTACTGCAAGAAATAATGAACATATGCTGTCACACACAAGCCGCAGAAACTCAGGCCTACATAGGCATCCTTTAGAAGGTGGGACTAGCAGCCACTTTGTGTTTTATGGTGCAGAATGACATTTGTCTTTCTTTTGTCCAGCAATTGAATGTAGCATGGCTACCAACGATAACAAGCTGATCATTTCCCCCAACACTAAGACTGTTGGATTGAATGTGAATATCACCTTGTCATGTCCACCAGAATTTGATCTGCACGGTGCAAACTCCTCAACATGCACTGAAAACGGATGGACATCGGCGTTCCCAAAGTGCAGGGCTTTCGTTACAACTAGTCATGGTAATCAAATTACAGCCTCCAGTACAATGTCTACTGTTACCAACCAGCATACAGCCTCTTCACGAGCACCGACTGGGGATTCTTCAAGTAAGCCCACAATCCATCATTGCTGTGTTGACACCGACCCATACACACAACACATACAGTAATGTTAGGCCCATACTTCTCTACCGTGGTTAATACCATGATGTGGGTATGAATATACAGCAGCATGCAATGGAATATGTCCTCATGAATATTTGTAAACAGCTCATTACTTGCATGTGAGCTTGTTTCTCGACGATCTTGAATTTGAATGTCGACAAGAATTTTAATGCACCCATAGCAATTTTATCACTTATGTATTGAAGAGTCAATCCGACACTGCGCCAGGTACTAGTTGTCCGCGCTATACTAGGACACTTCAGTTCCTATTCAATCATGTTAGGTGTTTGGAGAGTATGTGGTTGCCACCTATTCCTGGTGACAATGAGGGCTGATATTCATCAAGATGACTCCACCGCCTTGCTCAAAGGGATAGGAGGAACAGTCACATCTGTGTGCAATTAATCGGTTAATCATAAGTGCAGTGATGAGCCAAATCATGATGTTTTTGCAAATTGATTAATCGGTCAAGCTACGCAGGCAACCTGCACCGATATCTTGCATCCACAATGCATGTACGCGCACAGATGCATGTATGTGCACATCCAAACCAACATGTAGGTCTATGTATCATAGATCTACTGAAAGTGCAAGCTACCGGTATGACGGATAGTAGAAATTTAGCTCCATGTTCCATGTAGATCGCAGATCTACATGTCATGTTTTACTTCTGGGTATCGATATCAGCTGTGGCAGTCCTGGGCTGACCATGGCCTGGGAACAAGACGCACTGGTGACATGATCAATGTCAAGTTGCAACTTCAGTCAATGTCAGCATCCATTACTTTCTCATGATCAGCCACTCATATCGTGTTCATTGTCGTGTTGTGGTTCTATCATAGTAGAGAAGGCTGATGTTTCGTCTTCCAACACTCTGTCTATTAATCTGTTGATGGTGATGAGCTGGAAGGGCATACGCTTGTGCTCATTTCGATGGGCCGGTGAAAAGTCCGCAAGAGAAGTCCAATGTGACATCCAAAGCGTGTAGAGTGGAGATTTCATACTATGGTGGAGCGTTGAACATGAGGTTTCATCTCAGCTGCAAACACACGAACATCCAGCCTTGTTACAACCTTGTGGAAAGAGAGATGTTGCATACAAAGAGTCGACAAGAATGTGACATCCAGTAATGCACTTCACTCAAGCTCATCCTGATGCTAAGGTGGTGATAATAGCTTAGGCGAACGAGTTAACTGAACATCTCCTTAACTGGATCATTGAGGATCTACATCTGGGAAGCACTGCCGGAGGGTCTGGTTTTCAGCATCCTATGAGTATCTCGAGCCAGGATATATGGTTCCTTTTCTGCACCCACCTCGTGGCAGCTCAAGTACCATCACAATAATGCAGTCCAAAACTGCTTGCCATCCCTGCAACATCTATTACACCTGAGCACATATTTACCATAGCTGGAGTGGTGACCCATGGACAGTGTGCTGCTCTCTCTCCTAAAAATGCCAATGCTATTTTGTTCCTCCACAAGGACATCCAGTGTGCTGAGCACTGTGACAGCCCAGTGAAAGGAGCGTTGAAGCCTGCAGCCAAACAAGAGCAGCCTGAAGAGGGTCCTGCCCAGGCACCTGCTCTGCCAGATGTCTCTCTGCTGTAGCCTGCAGCAGTAACAGTAGCTGTAGTTGAAGTGTGGTACCGGTTCACTCTCCCTCTCTGTCTCTGTATGGCAAGTTTCTTATGCACTGTCAATAGTTGAACTTACAAGTTGCAAGATATTTTTCTGTGGTGAAGTAATGCCTACAAAAGTAATATGACATATGTACATGTACGTACATGTATGCATGGCTGGTTGGATGGATTAAATGATGTGTGTGTGTGTGTGTGCGTGCGCATGTGCGCATGTGCGTGCATGCACACATGCACACACGCATGCACACATGCACACACGCTTGCATGAATGTAAGGACCATGCCCGGTTCGTTAGGCTAATCAGCTAATTGTTCGTTTTGATGAGAGGTTAATCTTAGCTAAAATGAAGAATTGTTTCAGCACTAGTCGGTTCCATGACTGGTTGGGTATCGGGTATCTGGTCCAAAGTCGTGTGTCCCACAGGTACACAAGCTGCAACTGGTATTGCACTTGCAACACTTATATTGAAACATCTGATGCAAATGTATGTTGCGTAGTCTGCACCCAACATGCATATAGAGGCATAGCTGCCTATGCTATTTGGCAGCGGCAACTGGGAACAGCTGACCTGGCTGCCGATGACTGCAGCGCGTAGCCTATAGTGTACGCTCTAGCATGCTGTAGACTTACATCCAATGTTGACCTACGTACTGTAGTGGTAGATCTACTACCAAGGCCTATTAGGCCTGCATCTAGACATAAATATGATCTAGATGGCTTGATCAGGCACCCCACATCGCATACGGGACCTTATTGCCTAAAAAACCTATGGGTCTTGTGGGTACTCAATGGACCCAACCTTGCACTTATTAACCTGAATCAGGCCCTGTGTGAACTGGAGAGGGGTTCCTACAGACATTACTGGGTGTCTGTGTGTGTCTGTGTGTTACTTGGGATGCTATTGCCCCCTTCCCCAGATTACATGTAGTTCATACACAGTACCCTACTGAGTGCCTACGTTGTCTTTTGGCAACTATCCTTGAGTGTCACACAGTGTGTGGCACCCCAGGACCAGAGAATACGATTGGGACATTTTTGCAAGAGTTTGCACTGGGATGTATGAGCCTTGTGATGTACCTGTACATGTCATAAACAAGTGGATTCATGATGTTAAAGTGTCAGTAGATATATCTATCAATAGAGGTTGGGTTGGGCAGCTCACCAACTGATGATGAGCGAATCGATACAATCATTTGTGTGAATCATTGAAGGGTAATTATTAACCAGAGTCAGGCCTGGTAGGGACTGTTGAGAGGGTTCCTACAGACATTAATGGGCGTATGTTGTCTGTGCCTGAGTATATTATGGGAGCCATGATTCCCTCTCCTCTCAATTGCACATAGTTCGTACAGAGTACCCTACTGAGTACCAACTTTCTCTTTTGCTACTTCCTTAGGGTGTCACAACGCAGGACAGGAGAACACTTTTGGGACATTTTTGCAAGAGTTTGCATAGGCGCTGACTAAGTCATTATGCGTATTGACAACCAGTGATGTACTTGTCATAAGCGAGCTGATTTGCGATGTAAGCATTTCACTGGATGCATCTATCGATAGAGTTTGGGCCAGGCAACTCATGAACCGATGATGAACAAATCGCACTGCATGTGACTTTCAGCATTGTTGAGTAGGTAGCATCATGTGTGTATAGAGGGCCTCCCCAGGGGAATGCCTGTAATGGACGTATGTGAATTCGAAGAGCATGCATGGCTGTGCAGCAAAATTTAGCATGACACAGGGCAACTGAGACTAATTTATGGCATACTGCGCTCTGTGCATGTTTGCATTTTGTGAATCTCTATGTGATTTCACACAACTATGCATATGTATCTCTGTTTGTGCTGTTGGCTAAGCTTGCATGCCAAATAGTGCTGATGGACTGTACACTGATCAAGTGCTCTGTCCAACCTGTCCTGTCCCCATCTTTCATGTCAACTGGAAATGTAGCATATGATAGCTGGCTGTAGCCTGTAATGGGACTCTTAACAAACATGCCATTCACCCCTCTCCCAACACCTATAATGCCACACATAGGCCCTAGCTACAGGGACACTGTATTGTCATGACAACCGTTGGCAAGTATATAATGCGCGCACTACATGCACTAGGTGTACGTATGTGTAGAAGTATTTACACATATTGTGTTAACAGTCGGGAATTCGATGAAAGGGCGCCAATTTGACTGCCGTTGTAATATCGGCGCAAATACTAGTACATGGGCCATTGAGGAAGAAGATGTAATGGCGGAGCTGGTGGCAGTGAACATTTTCTCCTCTCCTGTATGTTTTGGTGGTTTGCTTCGGTCGAATAGTGTTTTTTTGAAGTTGAAGTGTTTTGAAAGCAGCAAAACAAGCTAAGAAGCTGCCAGCAAGATTGGAAGCTGTTCGTCAAGCACCTGCTTCATAGCCCAGGTGATTGGCGCCCAAAACAGTTTTCAGGCTTTTTGTTGAACACCATAGAAGCAAAAAAACTGGAGATCCTGGACTTGCAGTCCACTGCATATGCTTTCAGGAAATGCTCAGTGTCTGGCGTTTGCAGGTGTGCTATATATAGCTAATATGTTTGTGACAAATTCAAGCTCCGCAACTTCTCTTGGTGTGCATGTACCGTGTGTAGTATGGTGAATGTTATGGATGCAGTTCTGTCAACCAATCTAAGCGTTAAACATTATCATAGTGCTTAAATAATATCTGGGAAGATATACAGAGCGTTTACTGACTGATTTTGACCGTTCGATCAGTCTGAATTGCTGTTGGAACTTGGTGAATTGGACTAGTTGTGATCGTTGTTGTTGTCATCATCGTTAGAGTTGCATTCTGCAGCTGGCTGCTCGGGAATGTTGTTTTTATTTTTTTTCTCACTGTTGCAGTTATGATAGCAGTAGCAGCCAAGATGGCATGGCTTACTACTCTTAATGCGCCTGCAATGACAATTGCAAAATTAATTGTTGCATCCTCTCAGTTTTTACATGGGATTTGCTTGTTCAGTTCAGTTAAGCCCACAGGAGCAACCTGGCCCACATTTCTTGCCAGCAGTCAGACAAAGTGCACGCTCCATAACTAGCAGACGATCGCCATCCGTGCTTGTAATGCTCAAAATTCTTCCTTGGCAGTACTTCCTGGACGTAGAATCTACTCTAAAGGTAAAGTACAGCCTTTGCAGGCCAATCGCGAGCCAACTTGGTGGTCGGGTTGCCCTTGCCATGAACAGAACACCTATGCCGTAAGACACGTCTTTGACGCGTCGATGTCATGAAAGCTACTATGTGATTACTTCCGTAAGAATTATCGATCACATGACAAATAAAAGAAATAAACTGTTACGCAATATGTAGTGCGCCAGTATGCATGGTCAGTTGTCCATCTGGAAAGCCTCTATGTGCGTTTTTAATGTAAATCCCCCTCCCTCTCAAACAAGTTTTTTTTATATTATGAGTTTTGTGCGAACTTTTGCAATGACCCGTAAGATCAAAAAATCTCCGCAATGTTTGTGATCAAGGTGAACTACCAAGTGTGCTGTGCATGTCATGCATATAGCATGGCCCAGCAGCAGGTATTACAGGTAGTCTGCTGTTTTTTAACTGACTACCATCACCTCTGGCTACACATGGAAAATAAATGTAACACTGAGGTCAGTTTTTTTTTCTTAAACACAGTATAGGCATGCACAATTTTTAATACTTTAGTATAGATGTGTCATATTGATCTTTATGGACCTACACATCCAGATGCTGAAACGCCTACAGTACGGGATGTTTTTACTGTAGTGACACTGCAAAGCATGGTCGAAACCAGGTCACATGTAAAACTGCGATTGTACCAGCAGAGTGGCCTCATCATAGAAAGAGTGTGGTACAAGGCATAAGGGACATTCCCCATTGTGGATTGAGGCAGCGCAACGAATATTAGAATGCTTGATGTCTGTCAATTGTTTCCAGTAATGTGGAATAAGCATGCATTTGTGAATTGTTTGACCATTCAAAAATGTACAGTGAGTCCAATGGACTCTGCTGTATACACACAATATTGATACAGGTACTTTGGAGCATTCCTCTATGTATAGGCCACATGCACTTCATGCCACCAGAGCAGACACTGGTGGTCAGATGAAGTCTTCCCTAGACTTAAAGTCTACAATTGCAACTATCTTGGCTGGGCGCTGGCCAGTAAAACAAGGCAACCCTGGAATACCTTTACACCTCCTACTCAAATTATTTGAGAATCACCGCGATTTTGGTTCTGGCACTGATCTTGCCGATGTATAGACCGATGATTCCATTTACATGTTCGTCTATTGCATGGTGGTAGTCGGGAAAAACAGCAAGGCTGTAAAGAGGTGGCAAGTTGGTGAGCGGACTATGGCTTTTGGATGGCTTGTGCCGTCCATAGTCATTGCATGCACTGCAGTATCACCATCTATGCTTCCTTGCATGCAGTAGCTACATCACCTGGCAGTGCAGTTGCGCATGCTGCCTCAAGCTGCAATCAAAAGTCTTCTAAATCAAGGGTCAATGCAATGAATGAAGTAGTAATTGTTTTAGTGTAGGCTTTGAAAGCAGGAGTTGAACCAAAAGCATATCATGTGAATCACGATCATTCATGGGAACTGGTTTGACATCAGATTGTGTTCAAGTGCGTAAATATCAAACATGTCCTCGAGGTTGTCATGGAGGTGATTCCCCAGGCCTTCCCTGCCATATCATTCTTAGATCATTTTGCTCGTTTGTGAATATATGTATTATGAGCCAGAGTCTCTGTTCCCACAACACCAAGTGGGAGACTTTGCATGGTAATGAAACTGCAAAGGGCCAAACTACAAAAGGTTTCTGTTGAAGGGGGTTTTCGCCAGAAAAGGCTTTCACCCAGGCATTTCCATGCAGTATTCTGTGTGCCCTACTGCTGTGTGCTCTCATACTTACGTCTTCTGATGAGATTTTACCTTTGTCAAATTGCTTTGATCGTCTGCTCATAACTCCTTGTCCTCTGATCCAAGTTTCCAGTAAAACCACCAGAAGGAAGCCATTGCCATGCTTTCATGCTGTAAAAAAGCTATTTGCATGCATCAGTCAAGAGTAATGAACAAAGTTAGCCCATGGCACAGAACTGCAAACCAAAAGATGACGTGGGTTACAAGGCCCCATACATATGTGCATTGCCACAGTGTTTACTCATTTGGTAGTCAATAAATTACTTGGTTTGAAGTCCGGTCCTAGTGTCATTCTAATCATAAAAAAGTGTTTCTGTAATGGTGTCTACAATTTAAAGCCTTCTACACGCCCTTGGATCACATAAAGTTTGTCATGGAGCAAGAAAAGTTGATAAATGACCCCTTGAAAGTTCTTTTGAGACACAGGGCTTCGAGGTTTCATACGCAGCTCTCTGATAGCTACACGTGGGGGAAGTTTCAATAAAACAATTGTTACCATTGGCTAAATTTGAATGGGGAATTTGTTCCTCCTGCGCGCGCATCTTAGGACAAACTTGAAAGCTCTCCACCTCATAAGATGAGAAAAAAAGATATACACAAAAGTGAGACTGATCACAGAGGGAGAGAGGGGAGTGAACAATACAGAAACAAATTGTATGTTGAACCATTGTTTTCCTTACTCGCCAATGGGCAACAAAGAACTTCCTATGAAGCACTTTCCACAAATTCACACGATTGCTAATCTGGAGCCTAACAAAAAGAAAACCAAGCTGCAAGTAGAGTTCTAGTTATTACCAGTTTATGTGATTGA
>JAOWAW010099430.1:0-16324 GCA_028565695.1 Nicola tetela
AGGATGAATTACTGGCCACACCAGAAAATGAGGAGGGTATGACACTAACCTTGTGGACCAAACGGCCGAATTGTCGTGCGTCGTGAGGCGCTCTACGGCATATATCCACGGTGGACACTGCTTGCTTGTAGGTTAAGATGCGCATTCCATGTACAACGCGGCGATCCTGCGTAGCATGCATTCAGCATGCATGCTAGGCAGGGCCAAAAACC
The DNA here is from genome assembly GCA_028565695.1 of Nicola tetela. NCBI lineage: Eukaryota > Metazoa > Porifera > Calcarea > Clathrinida > Clathrinidae > Nicola > Nicola tetela. The sequence continues at coordinate 213 of JAOWAW010099430.1, forward strand.
CTATGTACATATGGGTCGTAGTAGTCTACGTGGTCGCGCATGCCTGAAACATGACAACGGTCAGTCTGTTTTTTTTTTTTATTTTATTTTTTTATTTGATATATAGGGTAATGCTCTTTCTCAACACCAGCACACAGGGTTTTCAAAACTGAAAACCTTGTGTGCCGGTGTTGAGAAAGAACATTACCCTATACTATGACCCAGCAAGATCATCGTGTATACTAGTATACTTGATATGTATTTTGCAAGGATTGCCAAATAGTCAAAGACTAATTCAAAGACTTTCCTTGTTATAAAGCATGTAAAAAAAGTACATGTAGTGGTTGGCTACAACGCATCAGGATAGACCAAAATTAAACTTAATTATCAGACGAGAAAGTGATCATTAAGAGCCTTGAGGAAAGTTAAACGGGAGGGGCTAGATGTGACAGAGAATGGCAGAGCGTTAAAAAGAGCTATTGTTGCAGGAAGAAAGCTGGTAAGAGTGTTTGGTGCGACACAAAGGAAAAGCAATAAACAACTTGTTTCGTAGAGAGTAAGAAGTGCGAGCAGAGGCATTCGGTGGAAGCTGAGAGCGGTTAGCTTGGGAGGCCCTTTGCGAGGAAGTAAGTCCCATAATAGTAGGAGCTTGAAGCGGCGATGGCGTCATACTAGCGTTGGCCATTGGATCAGGCGCAATACTTCAACATTTGTGTTGTGACCTCCAAGAGCAACGCAAAATCGCATGAGCGATAGCCAGCTGCGCTCTTTCAAGAGCAACACAGCCTTGTCTGGGGCGATTGTCCCACATTAGAGATGCGTACTCCAGGGCCAGACGAACTAGACCCATGTACAACCTTTCGGCGATATCGGCAACTCCTGGGCGACGGGCAAGACGCTTGATAACAAACATTGAAAACTTTTATAGTAAATTTTTTCACAGAGAAAAATAGGAAGAAAGAAGAGATGGGAAGCCGGTCTTCGAACCTGTGGCGTCATCGCCTAGCTCAGCCGAAATTCCGCGATGGTAACTACCCAACCACTCCGCCAGTTAATTTAACTTTTGGTGCTGAAGTAAGGAGTTGATGTGGTCAGACCATGTCAACTTGCTGTTTAGATGTACGCCAAGGTGACGAGTACTGGACACGAAAGGAATAGGAGACGAATGCAGAGTTAATACTGGATGAGGGTGTCCGGTTGACGGTTCTGTTGACGACGCTTAAAGATTAAATGTGATGACTCGCTTGCATTGAAGTCAGTTCTCCACTCAGTTGCCCATTCACTTTGTGAACAGAGATCTTTCGGAAGGCGGCAGCTACAACTACCGCCAAGGTCTGAAGACGAGACACCTGCACAGTGGTCATACAAAAGAGTATCATCAGTGAACATGGCTGTGGAAGACGAAGCAATACTTGGCAGATTGTGATAGAACATTATAAACAGCAGCGGCCCAAGCACAGAACCTTGGCCAAGGAACACCCGAGGAAATGCTGCGCAAGGAGGAGCGAACACCGTCCACTCTCGTGCAAATACTTCGGCCACGCAAATAGCTGTTGAACCAGTCAAGCTCGCGTCCTTGAACTCCCACACTGCAAAGCTTCTGAAAGAGGTGAGTGATTCACTTTGTCAAATTCTTTCACCATGTCCAGAAAGCACGCATCACACATTTATCATTATCGAGAGCTTTCTCCCAGTCATCGACGTCAGATAGAAATTGCCAAGTTGTGGATCTCTTTGGCAAGAAGCCGAATTGTTCGTCTAGAATGGCATTGCTGTTAAGACAGTGAGACTGTAACTGCTCACGAACAAAGCGTTCGAACACCTTAGATATACACGGGGGCAAAGTAATAAGGCGTCTACATGCTGTCATGCCTGCCTGAGCAGACAATATGTCTGGTGCGTTACATACGCATCCCTGCTGTGTCTACGTGTATGGCCAAAGGGCAAAAGCCCCAACATGAATAATCATTTCCCCTTCGAATTCCACGTACTATTCATCTATACGTAACTTGGGTTACTAAACTGCGCATTCGCCCCGCAATGACCTGCATTCATACTAGTAATAGTTTTTCTGGTATGATAAAAACTGGGCCGTGCGATGTACAGCCTTGCGGGTGCTGGCCATGAAACACGCTAAAACGAAGAAAGTCGTTTCGTATGCAACACACTAAAACGAAGAAAGTCATTGCGTATATAACGAAGAACGTCATTGCGTAACGCGCTGAAAAATGAAGAACGTCATTACAACGCGCTCCAAACGTTGTGCAGTGTGCATGCGTTGTAGAGTGAAAAGGGAGAGCCATGTCAACATGATTGTAGGAAGAATTTGGAAAAGTCTTCCGAAGCAATGGAAGGTGATGCAATCGGAGATATTGCAACTGAGCTTTAATCTGTTGGGTGTAAAGATTTGGATAATGGTTGGAGATTATGATTCTTCTACAATCGAGTGTCTACGCCTAGTAGCTGGTGACAATGCGCAGAAAATGTCTTATCTCGACCAAGTGAAGAAAAATTTTGAGAGTTATCCACCTGTATGAGCAATGTTTCGCCAAATTTAGTCACGCATAATTGGGGTACGCTCTGTTAAGGCAGGCGGCCATTGAGATGCACTGCATTGAGTCGCGCTGAAGTCGGTTGCGCTTTGTTGAGCCGCGCTGAAGTGGGAAATAACCGGGCTTCCATGCCCCACGCCGTGCTCGACGTGGCGCCATCTTTGTTACGCCACGAGACGTAAAATTAAATATTGAATGCGTGCACGTGTGTGTGGCGCCACCTTAACACGTGCGTGGCTGTGGAAACTGCAGCTTACCATGCATTAAAATAATAACACGGCGCGATCGATCGCGTGGGTTGATCGCAAATAAGTATTTCGCAAATATCCATTGCAGCTCGGTCTTCTCTACGCAGTAGACAGTTAAGTTACATAGGCCTCTTCTGCGCAATGCTGAAATAGGAAACTCGCCTGAACGCACTTTAACAGTTTGTGAAGGGCCCTGCACTCTGGTTTTGTACACTTTCTTGCCTTCCGTTCTCATTGTATAAGTTGCATGCGCATTTTTTCAGCTCGGATTCCCGTTCAGGTCGGAAATGCCTACTGGAAGCCAAGAGCGAAGGCAGGGGTCGGTATTGCCGACTCTCTCATTGCGACGGTTCAATAAGCTGCTGCTTGGTTGGATTCCTTTTTTTGGACTGTGTTTTTTCGCATACAGACATGCTTTCCATGTTAACGTGCTACTGGTAGAGAGGGCGAACCTAAGGGATGCCGAATACAGGAAGGAGCTCGGACGGCGAGAGTTAAGAGATCTTGAAACACCCAAATGACCTTGTTGCTAATCGCTGTGGCGGTGGGAGCTGAGGGGACCTCTTCAAAGAGCTGGCCTTTAAAGGGAATTGCTAAGAACGATCGACTTCTTGCAGAGGTGGAGGACAGCTTATGGAAATGGTCGGCCGCAGGCATCCGTGGTTTTTAAAGTTTGTCTTCTGTTGAAGGCTCTTCCGTGTGTGTGTGCTGTTCAGCGTTTATTTTGCATGTCTGTGAATCCATCACAGAGTGTTTGAGATAGCCATCCGCCGCTGTGCTCACCATCGTGCTGACAGAGCCAGAAAAAATGTTACTGACACCTCTCTTTAGGCTCCATTCCAGTTGTTTAACCGTGAAAGATTCCTTCACTCTTTCCGCTTTTCTGTCTGCCAGTCTGAATGTATGAAAGCTTTGTATGGCTGGCTGACTGTCCGTTTTTGCCTTTCCGCCTCCGTCTCTTTCTGTCCCTCTCTGCCCCGCCCCTCCTCTGTCTGTCTGTTTCTCTCTCTCTCTCTCTCTCCTGTTCTAAACACGCGCTTAAACAGTATTAGCACACGTAGACATACAGTATGTGCGTTCATTGTTTATCATGTGAATCGATATCAATGAACAGATTCTTCTCATGCTTTAACATTGGCAGTTTCATTTGGAAAATGGTTTTATGCATTTTTAATAGAGCTACAATTTCCAATTAGGATGGAGTTTGAAACATGTGACAATGCTGCCGTTCTCATTTTGAGTGGGCACCTCACACTGCATCACAATGTCTCCTGCTGAGAAGTGAATTGTGAAGTCAGCCTGATGAGAGTTCTGAAATGTCAGGGCCGCTCAGTGAGACTTGTTGATAAGATAACTTCATCAAGTGTGTTGAGACTGATCTATTAGACAGCCATTTCTGATATAATTGATGCGACGGTTGCTGGGCAGTGACCAATTGCTACTTGACATGTATTGTCAGATTTGTGGTGGTGAAGCAAAACTTGCTTAAACTTTGCATCAGATACATTCCATATATGTAAATCAAAATTTAAAGAGTTCTACTGAGTTTTTTTGTACACAATGAAATTTGTACAACTTTGTACACCCTGACCAATGTCCTTAATTTAATTCCGTACTATTTTTGCTCGTAGTAATCATTGTACAATTGTCTGAACACAGCCATTTCTATTCATCTAGATTCACTGATTTGATCTGATTTGCCCAAAGGTGTGCAGTGCTAGCTCTGATCATGATGTTTCACGCAGCTTGTATGAACTTTTTTTTTTCCATACGATGGGCTACCTTCCTGCAGTGTACAAAACATTTGGTGTACGAAAAGAACCTAGTATACAGTAATCCCTGCTTGTGTACATTAGTGTTAATCCCTCTACATGTATGTATCTGCTAATTTCTGAGCCCAAGGAATTATTGGTGAGTAAATGCTGAGGTACATAAAGCCGAGGCTTTTTCTCGCTGATAATTTCGTGGGTGAAGAAATTGAGATACTTAAATTGTCGCTCCAAGACATAGTTTGGGTTTTGTTCTTGGCCTCCCGTCAATTCCTTTTTTGCTACGCAGTTATTCTTCTCGCTCGGGACTGTGACCATGCGCATGTGGAGACTGTACTCAGGGCTGGGAGAAGTGGGGTTCCCAGCTGTGGATATGGATGCGTACGCATGGTCAAATTTCAGCAGTTTCTTGACGCTCATCTGGTCTCAAACCAGGACCATGAGGTCCACTTCTCCATTCTTCCTCAGAGCACCATTTAGCACATTTTTGAAGAACAAAGCTCTCCCAGAAGGAAAGGATGGCTAGCTACCTGCTGGACAATGCGTATACAAGCGCTTGAGAGTCAAGTATTACCAGCTGTTGGCAAGCAGCACCCCTTGTGACATAGTTGGATAGGAGCATGACTCGTAATCCAATGGTCCTAGGTTCAAATCCCAGTTTGATTCCTTTATTCAATTTTTTCCCTCTGTCATCCTTCTTCGTTCAAAGTCAGTCTAAGTCCAGGAGTAATTATACACAAATACTGTAAAACCCCATAATTAAGTATGTACTTATTTTGGGGAAGAGTAGAGGTCACAGTACTTATTTTCAGGGGTACAAAGAAACGGGACAAAAGTCCTGCAAGGAAACCATGTGTTGTGTCCAGTGCTTACCGTACAGTCTATCATGCAGGCTAGTGCATGTGTGTAGAACACTACTAAGGGTACTTTTTTTTGGGGGGGGGTATGTAATATGGAGGCATTGTGCCTTGCAAGGATGTCCTGGAAATTGGAGGGGTACTTATTAATGGGGTTTTACAGTAATTCTTAAAGGAGGAATTACTGGTGAAAAACAGTCTAGTTTGGAAAAGTATGATAACTAGTGGGAAAAGGAGGAATAAGTACTCTTTAGAGACAATTTAAACCTTAGTAATCCCTCTACAGTAGACATCAATAATCCCCCTACAGTAGACATCAGTAATCCCTCTACAGTATACATTAGTAATCTACAAGTCTATATGTATACAATAGCAATCCCTCTACATGTATATATCAGTAATCCTGCTAGAACTTTATAGGTGTGTAGCGTGTGTGCATATTGTGCATTCCCACTATGATTACTAGAATTAATCATGTGATTACTACTGCTGTCTCCAGCTTGTAAGAGTGATAATGTCTGTTTTATTAAAAGTCTGGATTCTATTGTATTTTGTGGCGTGTGTTCCACAGGCATTCTACAAGGCTAATCACATTCACACGGCAGTATGTTAAGATTTGTCAATGCTGAAATTTCATGCCAGCTTACATTTGAAGAGGAAATTGTTTCCAGACCAAAAAAAATGGAAGCAAAACTTAGAAGAAGAGTAGATTAAGAGAATATTATCTCTCCAAAAAAATACATCAAAGCGCAAATCTTTTCAAACACAATTGTTTGGGCTACATGTCTTTCAAGAAATTGCTTAGGAGAATGCAAATAGCTTATGTGTTCTTAGCACAGGGGAGTACCTTGACATGAAATTCCGATGTGTGGCCATGAAATATGAAATTCTGATGTGTGGCCTTAGAAGTCTTTGGGAGCTTGTGGAGCTGTCACAACATAAAAATTGTGTGCCAATCATCGGCCTTTCCTCTCACGATGATTTTCTTCCTTTGCCAGTCGACTTTTGTGAGCCCGGGAGAAAAGTCTCATATACTTCATGACTCTCTGCAACAACAGGAAAAACCTTGACGTTTTTAAAAAGATTCTCTTGGTAGTTTTAAAAAAGTTTTGAAGTATTGTAAATCTTGGCATTTTTAAAATTTTGCAGCACTGTATTTCTTTGAAAAATTGCCACTTGAATAATCACTGTAGACAGTCAACACCAACTTGAAATAATCACCACCCTCAAATAATTGCCATGGTGATTATTGCATGTATGTTAGGTATGGTACCCGGTATTTCGAAAATAAACACATGCAGTTCAGGAATTGAGATGACAACGGTAGATACCAGTAGTTAAAGAAGTAACTTTGAAGCAGATAAGAAGTTACTAATGAGAAACAATCTCTCAAACATCTGCTACATAATCAATGTCAAGACTGTTGTCACTTTCATTGCCTGACTTGTCTGCACTCTCTGTCGTCACTCTTGTCTCCATCAGATGTCATCACCTTGACAATGTCATTCTCTCCTCCATGCTCAGCATTCAGAGTCAGTAAAATATCTTTTGAGCACTTTGACCAGCACAGACAGACAATGATGTCTACGGCATCATGCAAGGGTGGATCGTCACTTCCTGCAGAGTGCACCCGGACTCCTCAGCGGCGATCAGTGCTTATGTGCTAATATTATCTACCTACCTAATCACCTTCACTGGGGTGCACTCGCACCCCCTGATCGTTCTATTTTGAAATGAATGCCGTCTTCAATTAATTGCCACACCATCACCCCATCAATTACAATAATCACCACAGCAATTATTTGAAGAAATACAGTATTTTGTAATGAATGTGAAGCTCTCACCCTCAGTCACCTGCTCTTCTCAACTACACAAATTATTATCAGTGAATGAGATCAGCAATAGTGTTGTAACAATACAGCCTTGTCTCTGGAATGTGCTTGTTACTAGTTTCTATTGAAGGGCTGGGTTCAAGTACAGGTCTGCTCTCAGTGCAGCAGTTGTGTCCCCATAGTGCATAATTTCCAATAATACATTAATATATGAAGTGCTGAGCTCTTACAATACATGCACATACTCAGGATAATGAAATACCACATTTTTCTGTGTATAAGCCCATGTAAACACTGCAGTCCCCACATGCCCATGTATACGCCCACCTGAAAGTTCTATCGGTGGCTTCTCAGCTTCTGGTTGAAATCTTGACGTTATCATCTTCAGGGAAAGTTACTTATGCTAATCCTGCTACAAATCTGTTTCAAGCTGTGTGAAATTTCGTCTTCGACTGATTGACTTTTGAGGGATGGGGCTAACAATTCTCAATTTTTTACCATGGAAACTTAAAAAGTTTTGATGAACAGTATTCTTTTCACATTTTTGTATAAGCCCACCCGTGTATAAGCCCAAGAAATGGGGCATTTGAAGCGAATAGAAACCTAGGGCTTATACACAGATGAATATGGTAATGGACAAGACAGGTAATTTCAGAAGAATAACACTGCCCTGTTAGATTTTTCCACAAGCTTGAGTGCCACTAGGCTCTGTTCACACCACAAAAAAACTCCTGTGAATAGGAGCTTGAGTGTAGTCATGGAAACCATGATGTTCATGGATAAAAACACACATAACTAAAACAGTGGCATACACAACATTGTTCACTCATTGCAAACAAACCCCTTGAAAATTTCGAGGTAGGTTAAAAAGAAAAAAAAAAAGGTTACGGCCACATGGCTGGGGCTATTGCAGTCCATGTCTCTGAGGCAGTCTGTGTAGATTGAGTAGATCCTACAGTAATCACCACCAGCATGCTGTGTGTGTCAATAGAAAGGCTTGTCTTTGCAACAGCAAGCATTTCACATGCAAAGGTGATATGTGTGACAAATGAGGCCAAGACATGACACCAGTACCAAGCTGTTGTATCAGCAAATAGCAGTTTGACTACTGTCTTTCGGGAAAATGCATTGAAGATGCAGAATTCTTCAAAATGTTGCAACATCATTGTGTTGTACAAGTATTGGTGAGTGGCTGCCAGCAAGTCCAAATCCCCACCACTATTTCAAGAGAATTGAAAATTTGGGGGTTAAGCCATAAACTCAAGTTTTTATCAGGACTGGCACCCATTTCATTGTGCTCTTAGTATACATGAACCCCTAACACCCCTTCTGCGAACGCCACTGACGACTGATACTCAACTAAGAACATTCATGTCCATTTCATTTGGCGATGTGCAAGCTTCACCTGTTTTGGGTCCAAATAATTTTGTGGTTTTTGGTCCCTCTCAGGATGTAAGGGTTGAGGGTGTATTTCCAACCTGTACATATGCTCTACCTCATTTTCACACCCCAAACCTTTCATGATTAATTCCCTGATTGTGTGAAAATTTCAAAAGTTTCTGGAACATGAAAAGTTTCTGAGTCTACAGTTATCATATTACATAACATGTTATAATAATTGTATTACACAATAGATTTTAATTGCATGTGTCTTAATTGAAATCAGTCAGGCTTCATTCCCCCAAATACAAAAACACTGACACAATATGTCATACAGCAGTGCAGTGAGCCTGTATTGCAAATTTGAAGCATACTACATATGTTTTAATCGTATTACATGTGTCCTAATTGTGTCCCCTAAAAACCTTCAGGCACAGATGTGCACACAACCACAGACATGCGTATGATAAACACATCCACACACATACGTATCGACAAACTTCAAGCTATGCCCCTCCCCCTCCCCCGCAGTTAGGACCGTTCGCAAAAAATTCCCCTCCCATGTGCACTATTTTATTGTTCTTCTTCAGGGCTTCAAGCCCTTAGAAAGGAAAGGCCAAACACCAACTTCCAGATAAAAAGACGAATTATTAATTCCCATTGAAAGAGTCATCTGTTCAAAAGTGAGTACTCGTTTTGTTAATTTTTCTGTGGCACTATGGAATATGTTATTTCCCTGGTTTGGAACTAACCCCTCTCCCCAAAAAAAAACCATTACTAGCAAGTTTTCATTGGGAACATTGTTTTCAACAACCTCAAAATTTTCATCCAGTTTTAAGACTGTCCCAGCTGCTTTGATGGCTGTGACAAAAAGAAGCCAAATTCAAAAATCTGTCATAGCCTATATCAGTTCAGTCTTAGAAGAGATAGCCAGCCAAATTTCAGCTCACTGTGATCTACAGTCACTGAATCGAAAAATTATGAAGTTGAGCAACCAGTGCTTCCAGAAAATGACCATCAAAGATGAATAATTAAGTCTCTGGCTGTTTGGCCCCACCAGCACCCAGACTGAATTTTATTATGTCATCTGCAGCACAGGGCCACCTGGTGCAGTGTCTTGGTAACTCTAGATCTTGCAGCTTCATGGTTTTGAGGGACAAAAAATCATTTTCCGTAACTAATGTTGTTAGTTACATAACTGTAATGAGGCCAAGCAGCATAAGACTTATATGTCTTAAAAAGTGTTTCTTGTCATTAAAACTGAGCTTTAAACTTTTACGAGCTTCAAAACAAGTTTTAAATTCAAAACTAGTAGCTTCCTTCATCCCTACATTCATTTTGAGCCCTGGAGTGATTCCAAGCTCAGAGAACAAGTTTTAGGCACTTCCATGGTATGGGCATTCTCAGTAACATTAATGCCTTTCCATTTGAAACACCACACGTGTTGCAGTTGTCACCTGGTTTGGGCAAGCACAACTTTTTTCACATCCCCATAGGGTTTAGGTTCTGAAGGGGTTTCAGAAGGGATTTTAAATGGCGTAAGTGGCTGCAAAACCTAAAACAGCTAAATTACAAGCAATGCTCAAAGCTATGAACACCATTTTGTGAGCTCTATTGCCCAGCCTACTTGTAACTAGCCAGAGGTACGTTTCTGGTGAAGCAAGAGCTATCGCCGCCCATACCAGCTATCTGCACCCTACAGTGTGCACCTCGATGATGGGAAGAGCCATAATGTGAGGCGCAAAAACCAATGGGCTAGTAAGAGCTTTCCCATTTTCTAAAAATATACAAACTGGTGCAATGCTGGCACCAGCTCACAGCACTGCAACCACCCTTTTTTCCTTTGGTTTTCGGGCTTCACCAACATTTTTTTGCTTCACCATTGCTGCCAGCAAGTTCTTTGAGATTTAAAAAGTACTTTCCAAAAAATGGGGCAAATCCCACTTAAGTGCATTTCAAAAGTGCATTTCAGGGGGTGAACCTTAAATGGTTACAACAGGAGCAAATACTCACCTCGGTGATTCACTTCTTGATGTAACTGAAGGAGACGTGAAAACTGCTCTTCCCGATCAGGAAATGGACTCAGTGGGCTGCGCATTAACAAAAAAGAAAATCATAGAAGCAAGAGATGAGTAGCAATCAATGACAAGAACACAAATAATCACCCATTGACAAAGGGGTGAAGGAGAGAAGACATTGCCCTCCAAAGAAAGGGAAAAGAGAAGGGGTGGACATAAAAGTAGAGGAGAAAAGAGAGTTGAGAATAGAACAGAAGACAAGAAAATAGGCAAAAAGAGGAAAGGAGATTGTGAAGAGAGAAAAATCAAGGGGGGGAAGAGAAATGTAGAGGAGACAGGGAGTAACCGAAAGGGAAAGTAGAAGAGAGGGGGAAGGAGAGGAGAGGTGACTTCCAGAAGGGAAGTAGAGGAGAGGCGAAAGGAGGAGAGGGAACGTACAGAAGTAGGGCCAAGTAGACAACATGGGGAAGTAGAGGAGAGAGTGACATAGAGGATAGGGGGAAGGAGAGAAGAGGAGGAAGTAGAGGGGAGGTGGAAGTAGAGAAGAGGGAAAAGGAGAAGAGAGGGGGAAGTACAGACAAGGGTGAAGGAGAGGAGAGGGGGAAGTAGAGGAGGGGAAGTAGATGGGCAGAGAAGGAAAAGAGAGGGGAAAGGAAGAGAGGGGGCATAGAGAGGGAAAAGTAGAGGAGAGGGGGTAGAGGAGTGGGGGAAGTAGAGAGGGGGAAGTTGAGGAGGGGGGAGTAAAGGAGGGGGAAGTAGAGAAGGGGGAAGTAGAGGAGGGGGAAGGGGAGGAGAGGGGAAGTAGAGGAGGGGGAAGTAGAGGAGGGGAAGTAGATAGGTGGAGAGGGAAAAGAGAGGGGAAAGGATAGGAGGGGCATAGAGGAGAGGGGGATAGGGGAGAGGGGGATAGAGGAGAGGGGGGAGGAGAGAGGGGTAGAGGAAAGGGGAAGTAGAGGAGAGGGTATTATCATTTGAAACATGAGACATCTAATACTTTAGTATCATCCCTTGTCTGTGACATCATGAGAAATGTTTGCATATAATACAGTTGCATTTTCAAAGAGGTACTATTAATTCTAAAAGAAAGTGTTCAGCAACATTTTGATGTGTTGACCATTCAAACTCTTCAATATTATCTTGCACACACACTATAGTCCACAGTTACATTACGCATTACATACTCCATATGATACACATTAGTCACGGATAATTGAGTCGGATTTTGTATCAAATGTCAGGAGAAGAAAGAAAAGAATGAATACCAGACTTGAACCTGCAGCGCCATTGCCCAGCTCAGACGAGACTCCACAATGGTAACTGCTTGACCGCTTAGCCAGTTTTTAAAAAAATACTGGCTTCATTGTGAGTTGGGGAATTTTGATTGACATGGTCGAGGGTGGAGGAGCTGGGGAAGGAGGAGACAAAAAAGTAGAAGAGCAGCTGGAGAACAGTGCTACAGAAGGGAGAGGGAGAGAGCAACTAGAAATCCTTGCAGACCAGCCTAAAGAGAGAAATTTGTCACAGCAAGTGGTTGAGCAGTTACCATTGCGGAGTTTCAGCTGAGCTAAGCGATGACACCATGGGTTTGAGTCCAGTATTCTATTCTTTCTTTTCCTGACAGTTGATGTTTTTTATACACATTCATTACACATCAACAGTATAATATTATTAAACATGCACGTTAGCCTTACCTGCGAAGGTGACTTCGGTTTGATGACACACTTGTCAGAGAGTGGATACTGCCAGTTGGTGAAGTTGCAGGCAGTAATGGCAAATCAGGTCTGGGCACGAGACACCTTGAGGAAGACCGTTGTTGCCTCTCTGGTATTGGTGAACTAGGTCTTGGCTGTCGATGTCTGGGTGAGCTTGATCTATGAGCTGTACTTGGGGAAGTGCATCTTAACCTTTGGGAATTTGGTGAACTGGGCCTTGACCTTTGAATCAACCTTTTGTCCCTTGGAGAAGTAGGTCGTGACCTCTGTGTAGTGGGTGATCCAGGTCTTGACCTTGGTCTACAGGCTGGTCCAGGCATTGGGCACTGAGCACTGGGTGACGTAGATCTTGAAATGTAAACTCTTGGCGAAGTAGATCTTGGTTGTTGTGTGCTTGGTGAACTGGACCGCAACCGTTGAGGAGATGGGGGATTCGGCCCTGATCTGCAAGTAACTGGCGAAGTGGGTCTTGACCTGGGTGTCATCCTTGGTGAAGATGGTCTTGACCTCTGTGCTGTGGGTGAGCTTGATCTAGACCTGTAAGCTGTTGGAGTACTTGGTCTTGGCAAGCTTGCCATGGTAACAGTAACGTATGGCACAGGTGGGCTAGTGCAACTTGAGTCATTTTCAATTATCGTTTTCTCTTTCTCAGCCAGGTCTCCCACAGGAAGAGGTGGCAGTTCTGATCTTACACACGTGTCTTCTGAAGAATTTTCAGGGCCAAGCAATATGATATAAGCTTCCTGATTCACATCATGTATGCCATCAACAAGTGTAAGGTACTCTGCCTGCTCATCTAGGCCTCTACCGGTTTTCTCATCTAAAAATAAGTTTCTGGACTCTGTAGTTCGTTCTTTGTCATCAAAAACATCATCTTGAAAGCCTGGTACGGTACACATTTGCTCAAAACTAGATGCAGAGTTTCCGACAGTTTGCGTCCCTTTCAGCTTCCCTGATGCATGACTCTGATCAGTTGTCATGGCAGCACACTGTATGCTCCTTTTGTTGGTTGTTATGACAACCTGCTGCGCTTCATCGTCAATAGAATCACACTCTGGCTCAATGTAATAAGGACATTCTTTGCTTGCAGTGCCATGTGTGAGGCTTTGGCGTGGTCTTGGAGATACTGCTGGTGATGATTTCCTCAAATGTTTGTTGACATGGAACACAAGCCCTTTCCCTGAAACAAACAGTCCCAGCTTAATATACATGTACCACCACCTGTAAACACACAGCCATACTTAAGAGGTCATCGTAAAAGCTTGCAGAAGCCCAGTGAAACAAATAAAAATCTGTTTTCAACCCCCCTCCTGAAATGAATAAATTTTTGCAATCCAGTTCTCAATGTCTCCACACTTGCAACTGGTGGTGCATGCATGACTCTTACCAATGTTGGTGGATACATGCTTTTGATGCAACACAAAATCATACTTGCATAATATGCATGCACACACATAAAGAGAGAACTAGAGAGTGAGAAAGTGAGATACATGGGATGTACAACTGCCTCTGATTTGACAACAGGGCATATGCATTATGAGCTGATGAATAGCAAGAAATTTCACAGAGGATTTCCCAGCACCACCAGTCACAAGAAACTTTTTCGTGAGATGTTTCACCAGAAATGTCTCTAAGTGGCTTTATCAGTCATAAAAAGATGGTGTGCTGGGAATCATCTTCATGTTATGACTACCCAGTCAGTACCTCTCAAGTCCTAGCAAGAAATTTGTTTGAAGAAAAGCGTCTTGGTGACTTTAGCATGACAAGAAATCGTTTTTGGCAGACTTTTTGTAGATCTACCTGTGCATGCAGCTACAGCATGATCATGCATGCAGCCATAGATGTGTGTAGCCTATGAAGCTGTGGCTACTACACACTTGAAACAAGTCAAGCATATGCAGCACAGTTGTGATTCTAGATCTAAGCATGTAGATTAGCTGATCATCACCATCATGAGTACAACCACCATCACCACCACCATCATGTGTGCAGCCTGCAGTGTGATTTTGGCATGCACAGCATTCAAGCAAGTGCACTACTACTATATAAACACTATTACCATATAAACACTATTACTATATAAACACGATTACTATATAAAACACTATTACTATACAGTGATGGCTCTAGAACCAGGTCAACCAGGTCAGTGACCCAGTTGATGAAGTTTGTTGCAGGGCTGAGAGTGGAAACCCGGGTCAAAACAGACCTGGTTGACAGGGTTGAATTTTTGTTTTTGTTTTTGGAAACCCCTGTGGTCTCTGAATAGGAATAATTCCTAATGTAATGTGGCTGAGATCATTTGTGGTGTGTTAACATTGACGTCAATGTTGCTAAGTGCCAACCAAACCAATGGTTTCAGTCAGTGAGTGGTAGCAGATCTACCTTGTAGGCATGCTTGACTACCGCATGGCATGTTTAGTACAACGGCATCGTAGTAACTCTACATAACATTGTTTTATCACAATCTAGACACATCTGAGGTGGGTGGGTGGGGCAACTCTTTAATAAAATAATGACCACAATACTCTCTCTTAGAAAAATAGAGTTGCCCCATACACCCACTTTGGATAGAACGAGCTGCAGAAAAAGCGGAAGTATTTCACACATGCATAGTAGTCACACACAGTAACATTAGTAGGCCCAGCATACTACACCATAGGTAGGTACTTGGCTCACTTGTGGTTGTCTGCTTCGTTAAGTCCCACCACAATTCAGTACTGGAATGTAGTAGTGTGTAGCGCAGATGTCGCTTAGGTGCACTGAGAAGTCCAACCGCAAAACCACAAGCTGCCTTTTTGACACTTTTTGATTTGTTTTGCCTCAGTGCGTGTTCGCCTCACTGTTGTAATATAATGGCACAAGTGAGCAAGCTGCACGCTAAATGGGAGAGGGAGCATGTTTTAAGGAGACTCAGTGCAAGAAGTGACAGGTCAACCAAGCTCTTCTTGTTCAACACGTGTGCATGCTCTGGAGGTCCTGACTTTCAAGCCTGAACTGCAATCAGTGTTCAAACCCCTCTCACCAAAGAATTTTATTCCTTTTGCGAGATTTCTGCAAACTTCTGCAATGGCCCCTCATATACCACCACCTGTAAACACACAGCCATAGCTTATATACTACTACCTGTAAATACACAGTCAGCTGAGAAAGCAGTGCTAAAATCTTTTTCAAAGAGCTCTTCAGTTTGCAGTTAGTAACTTACGTCTTTGCTCAGCTTGTGGAGTAGAGAGTATAAGGGCCTTTGACCACTGGTTCATCTCTTTGACAGTTTTAAATGCCAACTCACAGTCCAACCCTCCTTCTAATATAATCCGATATGGCCACAGATGAGTATCATCAACAGCACACACAACACTCTGAAATGTACAGCATGTTGCCATGGCAACTTCTGCGGAGACCCTGCAACCAAGATCAATTCTATCAGAAAGGTTATTTGAATAAGAGCAAGTGAACATCAAATTTTACAGTGAACATCAAGTTTAAATTGAAGAAATAATTTCACAATGAACATCAAATTTAAATCGAACACCAAATGTTAAATTGAACATTAAATTTGAAGCAAACATCAAATTTTAGCAAAAAAGTGCTACTGGCTAATGCACATAAAACAGATACTTGATTTTATTTTGACCATTACGTTTACAATGGATAGTTCATGATTTCTAGTGGGGTAACCTCTCCTCAAAAAACACACACACACAGAAGGCTAGTTGGCTAAGATTGGGGGCACCCTAAACAGCAGGTTGGACCAGTGAAGCAATT
>JAOWAW010099431.1:0-15773 GCA_028565695.1 Nicola tetela
ACACACACACACACACACACACACACTATGCACAAGTTTTTCTGTCATTGGTACAAACCTGTCATATTGTTTTCAACACAGATAAGTACGGATGTGCTGGCCTGGCGCAAGCAAGAGGCGGCCATTTCTCGTGTTGCATGGCTAAGATCACTTCCGTTAACCTGAAAAGAAAAATCAAAAATCAAAAAAAATGGATTGAATTCCACTGGAACTGCACAGAAACTCCAACAAAACTCATGCTGAAATCACAAGAAAAATTCCATGATGACACCAGCAGTTTGTTTCTAGAATATAAATGAGCACTCAGTAGGAACACATGTTAGGGAAGAACACCACTGCATACAAAATTAAAGAAACCTCTTGAGCAAAATGGAAATTTACCGACTATGGTTTGCAGTTACCTCAAGAATCCGGTCGCCAATACGGAGACCACCACTGGCACTTTCCCCACTGCTGGCTTTGCTGTCAGTGATCTGAGAGATGTATATGCCAGTACAGTTGCCGCCTTGGATGCAAAATCCTAATGTGCCTGTCTGCTCATTGCGTGTGAGGAGCACAAAGCGAAGCTGTCGACCATCCGTGCTGACCAAACAAGAAAGAAGAAAATCAAATGTAAGTGAACGTAAGATGAAAAATGTTAGACACAGAGAGGAAGGATATGAGAAAAAGAGGAGAGAGAAACAAAGAGAGAGAGAGAGAAGAATGTGGCAGATCCTTACCTTGGTGTTTTCATCAAGGGAAGGGCTCTTTCATCACCGTTCACACCTGCCTCTATTGCCATCTGCCGACCCGTTTGGCTGAGATTGCTCTCACTCGAAGACATGCTTGCGTCTCCTTTCTCTGTCTCACGATAAACATGGCTGACATCGACCGAACCACGACGTGGGCTAGCTCGCGCTTGTCTATCTGCTGAGCCCGATGCTGTGAGATCAACAGACATGTGGCGAGTGTGTGACTTCCGACGAGTACTTTGAAGAAGGCGAAGCCGCTCCTCACCTAAAAGTAACCAAAAAAATACACAACTTTTCAAGTTTTGATGACCTTAGATGTTGAGAAAAACTCACTCAGACTAATTCTTAGTACAACCATCTGGCAAGATAGAAAACATCATCTGGCGCAACACAAAGTCTAGATCGTAAAAACTTGCTCAGGATTGTGATATCCTTGAAGAGAAGACATGTGAAAATGATGGTGCATCGCTAAACAGCTTACCTTCCAACACGGTTGCAAGAAGAGGGTTTAAAATGTCAGAGGTAGAGTTTCCTTCACTACCACTATTATGGCCATCTGACAACTGCTTGCCAGAACTACCAACGGCCTTTGAGTGCATATCTTTGTCACGAGCATTGATGTCAGTCGATTCAGTACTCGTACTGCTTGTTGAGTGCAAGGAACGAAGAATGTTAGCTTGAACAGAAGACTTGTGACTAGGAGACTGACTTGAAGAATTTGCCTTCTCTCGAGCATCCAAGTAAGGTGATGAATCTGTACTTGGCCCTGCTCCTTCCACGTGGCCACGACTCCTTGATGTTATGCCAGACAGTACAGCATCAGCAGAGCCTCTGCTTCGCACGGTGACGGGGTAGCCTTCTGAGGATCCTCGGCTTCGTGTTGTACCAGTGGGATAGTCAGAGGAGTTCCTACTTCGCATAGTTCCACCTCCAAAGACCATACCATCTACTGAGAAACCTTCCACAGTGGAACCATTCACGTCGGTAGCACTTGGTAAGCGACTTGTAGGAGCGCTGCTTGCAGCAGCTCTACTGACCACACCTTACAAAGGAAAGAAGAAAAGAAAATCAATTCCAGTCTAAACGCTGAGAATTTCTGTGAAAACAAAAAAATGCCAACATGTTAAGGGAAAGGCAAGCAATGGCTTCATTTCCTCATGACAAGGAAGAAAAGGATGAGAAGAATAAAACACTGACTTTCTTTCTCCTTTCAAGGGTTTGTCTTACTTTGTCCGTGGCCACTTGTTGTTGAGCTGACTGAGTTTGGTCGCCGGATACTGACAGGGTTGAAAGACGCACTGCGGCGAGCTTGTCGGAAAACGGTCAGTTTAAGCGCTCCACCTTTTTTAGCACTCGACACGTTCTTCATTACTTTACCAATGTCGACGTTGGTCACAGACATGCCGTTTACCTGTGGATCCAGAGAGGGAAGAAAGAAAGAAAGAAAGAAAGAGAGAAAGAGAAGAGAGAAGCGAGCGTAAGGCAACAACGCAGAGATATTTGACAAAGGGATAGTTTAAAAGTTCTTTTACAATCCATAAAAAAAGATGGATGCAATAATACTTTCAAACCACATTGTTGCATATCACCATTGTTGCATATCATCATTGTTGCATACCACCTGAATCAGTAAACAAGATGTCCGCATGACTCCGCATCATTGTATCTTGAACTTGCATACTCAGATTCGTATTTTACGAGTTGGGGCATAAAATGTCAACTTTACAGCATTAAAATTACTTAGATAAAACCTGTACATGTCTTTGTGACAGAAGAGAGTGGATTACCTTCAGAATGCGATCACCAATCTGCAGCTGACTGGACGAAGATGCCGCACTCTCTGCTGAGATTGCAGCCACACAGATTTGCGACTCAAGAGTTAGACCAAAATCTGCAAGAGAAAATTGTCAGAAAACGGAAGAAAGTCATATTTTTGTCTTTATTTGACCTTGAAAGCTTTAGTCCAGAGAGAGAAACACACTCAATGAAATTCATCACAAATGCAACAACATTTCTTTTAAAACTACTCGTACATGGTACGTTAAGTGAAATTAAAAGAAATCAAGTTTGGGATTTTACCTTTGCTTCCTTGAAGAACAACTTCGTACGGCCGAGGTTCAAGGCGAGGCATTTCACGACGAATCAACTAAGGAGAGCATGGGTAGGAGAAAATAGTTCTGAAAGATCTTAAATTATTAATAGTGTGTGTAGGCTAATGGAAGAATTTGCCATAGACAAGGAGCAATTGAAATTAGGCTTTTTCTCTTGTAGGACAGCACTAGCTGTCGAGCATGCAGTGAATTGGTGTTGAATTGAATGAAGTGCTACTAAGGGATGCAATCGGGGAGAAGGTCTCTCTACATCAAGTGAAAATGGCATGAGGAGGCAAAGAGTTTTTGAGAACCAAAGAATGAAGCAAACATTTTTTATCACAGATAACAAAACATTCTTACCAGACGAAGAGGAGAAGATGCCTCTTTTAACGTTTTCGCAGCAACACTTTGAGGAACACATGAGAGATCCTTTCCATTGACGGATGCGATTATGTCATTCTTTCTACAGAACATGGAAAGAACAAATTAATTTCTCACCAAAGTAAGAAGTTCCTACTTTGCCACAATGTAATCTGTGTGAGAAACAGTGCCAAAGACCAAGCTGAGTTTGCTTGGTCCAGGCAGTGTTCTCAGACATAGATCCATGAGCATAGAGTTCATCAAACCTTCACCACACAGTAAACAATTGTGTATTTGTACTGGCTACATCAATAAATCTATGTTCACAGGTGGACTTGCACATACTTCAAGACGTTACTTGCTGGTCCGTTAGCCGTAACATCAACGACAACAACAGCAGTGCCAAGACGAGGATCGGGATTGTCTTCTCCACCGCCAATCGTGAAACCAAGCTGACCGTCAATTCCCTACAGAACACAAAGCAACCAGAGTGGTCCATACTTACAGCTTACTAATACACAGGAGAAAACAATGCATGACCGTGTGAAAGTGTGCCTATGTCTGCCTTTATATATTCCTGTGTGTATGTGTGTATGTTTGTATGTATGTATGTGTGAAAGGTGTGAATTTTTGTGAAGATGGATATGCTTCATCAGCAGGTGTTACTTTAAACTTACCTTCCTCAGCTGTGCATCCTTCGTGATATAATCCTGAACCAACCATGCAGAGAAAAAAGAACAGGACACCAATTCACAATTCATTTGCAACAGTAATGATTCATTTAGTATGTCTAATGGACAAAACAATACCGAACCCTATGCATATCATAGAGAGAGACGATTAAAAAGTGCTATCTAGGGTAGATTAACAGCAGATTATTAAGTTAGGCTATGGTTGCTATGGGGACACAAATTAACTGTACAGAGCACATGCATGACAGTGTCAATACCAACCCAGAGGACAGGAGCCATTTATAGTGTAGATCTACCATGTGCAGACTGAGATGCAGTGTATGTGGGAAAGCTTTAAGGAGCTTGGAGGTGAGATTGCAGGAGTATCAATGTTCCAAGGAGTGCGCACAACTTCAACAAGCAACCATTGCGGAGCACGCCCATGGCCTAGGACATGGTTTGAAGTGGTAGGCAGCCTCGGTTATCAACTCAGCACATGATTGGAGAGGAAGCTGAAGGAGGGGATTTACATCCACAGGCAGGCAATGAGCTGTACCCTCATGAACAAAGATCAGGGATGGAATGTTAGTCATATGTGGTTAGGTATTTTGTAGGTGTTAAGATATAACATAAGTTTGCAGGTGTTTACTTGTGTAGCGGGTTTTGCCAAGTGTGTATATAAGACCATTTAGTTTTTCTATGATTGTCTTCGTTTGTTATCCTGACGTAGGGCCGCACAGTCAGCCTGAAACATCAAGCCTGTAGGATATTGCACCCATAATATTAGAAGTTTTGTCGACAGTGTTAATACATGCTCTGCTTTTATAAGTGGAACAGGCAGCATATAAATAGAGTGGCAGCCATATATCACCATGGAAACAGACCACTTCACACTCACCAGCTGCCACATGTGAGCTTTCTCGGTAAGCTGAGCGGTCAGCATATCACGATGTGCTCTCTGGTCACTCAGCTTACTCAGCGCAGTGTCCAGCTGCTCTCGTAGACTGTCCAACTCACGCAGTGTACTAACATGTTCACTGATTGCCTTGTCACGTGAACAACGAAGGTCGTTGCACTCCCTGCGAGCCGAATCTCTCTCGGTCAGAATGCGCGATCTCTCTTCAAACGCCCAGTCTCGACTTTGCATCGCGTCAGCTTTCTCCTGCAATGGAAACACTGCTATCAGTGTGTGTGCAGTTGGAAATTGTCACTTTGAACAATAGCAAATTTGCTTAAGACGTAACATTCATACTTCCTAAGCTATGTTTGCATCAACCTTCTCTACTCAACAGTCAGTTTGTCATTCTCTCAGACATTCCATAAATTTCAAAACACACACTTTCATACTCAAAACAGGATAGGTTAGCACTGAGCTACTCCATACATTGTCAAGAAAATCCTATAACAAATTATTAAAGAGAAATAACAGATTTAAGAAAAGATGAGAAAAGGTTCACTGGCTTACTTTGTTGGCAAGACCGTGCGTCTTTTTCAAGTCGTTGTGCATATCTCTGAGTTCACACAGCTCACTTCGCATTTTTTCCATTTCTTTTTCAATTGCGACTTTTCCCTGTTGCACACGGTAACAGCGGCTGATGGCGGCTTCTTGCTCAGCGAGAGCATCACCGCGCTCCTTCCGTGCGACCTGGCACTGCTCTCGAAGCAGACTGCATTCGTCAACGAGATCTTGGTAATCCCTTTTGAGACGAGAATATTCCTACGAAAAATCAAGTGACCACAAAAGGTAAACAGACAAATGTTCTTCACTTGCTAACTTATTTATTAGTTCCCACTCACACTTGGAATGTTTCAACACAAAAACCACAAGCTGGTAAAGACAGTTGGCCACTTCAATGAGGCCACTCAAAACATACCACCATGAAGATACGACTTCAAAAGGATTGTAAGCTTCAGCTTCTCTCTTCACACATGTTTCTCAGTTACCTTTGGTAGCGAGTCACTACTCCGATGTGTGCCATGACTGGCGCTGTCACTGACACCATCACTGCTGCTGTACCCAGACCCTTCGCTGGACAGCATTCGACGACACTGCTCCTGAAGAAGGCGATCTTGAGCCGCAAGTCGACTTCTCAACTCCTTGCACTCTTCCTGGGCTGCCGTACAACGTCGAAGCGCATCATCTCTTACAGAGAGAGCCATTTCTACTTGTCCTGATGAATCCTGATAGATTCAAGCAGCACAGGGGTGATTAGTACACTTCTTAAGGAACAATGGTTTGAATGTAGAGGAGGATTGCCAATTTACAGGGAGAACTTAGGTAACCATTGCACTAGATCTAGAGTGGTTTGTGCCAAAACTAAAACTGACTCAACCTCTTATACTGATGTTGAAGCTTCTTCATGTTAGCTTTTCTTCTATTTTGAGGTGGTTAGTTACTTACTGTGTTCGTTTTTCGTAAAGCATCGTCTCTCTGCGACATTGCTTCGTCTCTTTGCCTGTACGCATCATCCCTTTGATGACTGGCCTCATCTCTGTGAGCACACGCCTCGTCTCGCTGACTGTACGCCTCATCTCTCTGCTTGAGTAAGACCATTGACTGTGCCATCAGCTCATCTTGGGCATTCATGCTCTCGAGGAGCTGCTGTCCAAGCTTGCAAACGTCATCTTTGAGTGTAACAATGTCTGTCTGAGCTTTGTCATACTGTTTGCTCAGTTTGGCCGCTTGTCGAACAGCGATTGACAAATCATTTTGCCCAATCTGGACATCAGAGAAAGAGTTAGTGTTACTTTGAGGAAATTTTTCTAAGACAGCAAAAAATGTTTGATTATTTGTCGACTGTATAACAAGTGTTTTTTGTTTTTTTAATACAAAGCCATTTCTGGGAGGACTGAACCTAAAGTATCTTAGTGAAGGTATTCTTTGCTCTCCAATCCTATTTTTGTGTGACTGGCAAGGGCATGTGTGCATACATGAGAGAGTACTTGGTTTTGTAAGCAAGATACTTGATACCTTGGCTGCCTTGTGGAGAAGTCTGGTGAACAGCTAACAACTGACACCACGACTTCTTCGCCTAATCGAGGTGCTAGCTACCATTTGTTTCAACAGAAAATGAAACCTGTGGAGATGGAGAGAAAGAAGATGAAAAAGCAAACGCAGACCAATGAAAGAGAGACTTACATCATGAGCTCGTTGAAGTTCCAAGAGTTGTCGGCGAACTGTCAGATTTTCATAACGAGCCGCATCAAGTTCAGTGAGAGCCTGCAAGTAAGAGTAAAAGCAAATAAACAAAATGAGAACAGAAAGTGCTTTCAGTGTGCGGAATAATGTTTGTTTACATTTCTTTGAAAAAAGAAAATGCTCTCCTAACCTGTTGATGAGCACGAGACAGCTCCTCATAATTGTTTCTGGAGAGTTGGCGTGCATCAAGAGCAGTGGCAAGGTCTCTCTGCAACCTTGACAAGGGAGAAGACACAGGAAGAACCCACAAAGAGAAAGAGAGTTAAAGTATATAGTAACAAATGAAATGTGGTCAACCAAGTCCTCCAAATAACTTAAATAAAAACATTTGTATGCATTGGCAGAAATGGCAATAAGAACACTGGAAAAAAATATTTGGGGGAAAATGATTACATTTTTTGCATAGTTACCTAGCAACAGCCAAAACACAGCGGTGGCACATAGCTGCCAAGCACCAGCCACCAAGCACCAGCCACGAGAGTTGGTGGTAGGTGGTACCTCTTGCTACTTTCATATGTTTTACGGATCGTGTATGTTCTTAACTAAAGTGAAGTTACTCACTAGGGCTGCATAGAAACAATTGCTTCAGCAATGATCTGCCAAGGGCTGGTGATAGCCTTGAAACCTCTCCTTCAATCCGCAGTGGCCCACTGGAAAAACTCAGGGGCCCTAATAATGAGTTTCTACAGAGGCTTACTATACTTGAGTCAGAAATCATGCTCTTTACAGCCTGCCATGGAGAGAGTGCAGGGCCTTCAACAGCAGTTGAAACATCCTCAGGTGTTGGGTATGGAGTGGCCCTTTTTTGCCATTCAGTGGCTGTTTTCAGCCTTCAACTGACCAGTTTAAATCTTATTCTCTAGATGTGGAAATGATTTTTTTTTCTCTGGCAAGCTAGCAGATAGTGGAGTCTTGGCAAGCGTTTGGGTTTACAATCTTTCCATGATTGAAATGAAATATGTCTTAGAATGAGGGTGAATTTCACCTGATGAGGCTCCTTCTATGTAATTCGAATAGGATGGTTGCTCTAGGGTGACATTTACTTTGGAGCCAATTTGACCGGTCTACACTTATTCTTTTGCATGCAAGAAAAGATACTGCCAGAAAGACTTGTTGTCTCTCTTTGCAAAGGAGTGTTCAGTTAATGCAGATTGATTGACTAAATGGAGAAGAGAATAAATGAAGAGAACATGCTACAACTCCAGTTGACTTTCTATAGAGTGTGGCAGGCTGGTGAAGAAAAATAAGTTGATCCATCTGCCAAAAATTAGTTGTACACGCATGCAATATGATTTCTAACCATACTAGAAGAGTATGGCATTCGAAGGATTCACGATTCATCTTCACTACTTTTTTGACCTAGTCCCCTACTCACCTTTTCACATGTTGTTCAAGAGACAGTGATTGTCTTGATGAGGAGAGGGACAAGGTCAATTCATCACAATCCTCTCCGTGACTTGCCCTCAATTGGTTCACCTCTGTCTTCAGTTGTTGCAGTTCACGCTCAAGCCGAGCAGCATCTGTCTTCCGGCGAAGTGACGCCTGCTCTGCGAGGTCCCGGTCTCGCTCAACCTCCTCCAGTCGTCGACGTAATTCAGCAACCTGGACGAAAAAAGTTAATAATCTCAGAAACTACCAATAAGATCAAACCATCTACAGTTGCAACAATGCCATGTTAGAACAAAAATAAAAGAAGAAGAAAGAGTCGATGGTAAAACTCCTCTGTTGCCAAGTGATGTGATTACGCTGCAGACTTGCAGTGCGCATTTGGGAGAATGTTCCTCAGTTGGTTGATGCTTACCATTCGCATTCTGATAACTCTCATGTGTGAAATGTCTATCACCCCAACTAGTGTGGAATAAGTTGGGTCCAGCTGCTATCCATGAGACCAGAATTAACTATAACCAATGTCACTATTCAATGATCAATGGATTGGTTGGCCATCGTTGGCAGAATGCATTCCTTGATTAGACTTCATACAGGGTGAAAGTATTATAACATCATGACATCATCATGTTTCTGATAGCCAATCAAAACCTTTCATTTGGTAACATGAAATCTCAGTGTACTGCACAAAGCATAGTTAGTGTCTTGGGGTGGAATGGAGAGCTTTACAGGGTGACACTTTCACCAAAAGATTGAGCCAAAGTTAAAAATAAAAGAAGAAAAACTTTGCTGACAATAGATTCTAACCTCGCCTGCTTTGACCTCGTTCCTTTCAAGTTGTTTCTTCAGCTGCAAACTTCGCTCTCTTTCCTCAATCAACTGCAATTGGAGGTCAGGAATCTACCAGAGAAGAAAGGAAGAAGACAAAAAATAGACCCAAGTACTTAGTTTCAACCTGAACAACTCAGAACTGAAAAAAAATTAACTGCCATCAGACTTTTTGCAAAAAAAACATCGTCATCCTTCATCAATGAATATCCAAATGACTTTACAAAGTTTTTACCAAAAGCCATTCAGTCCATCCACCGACCTCTTTCCCAGATTTATCATGGTCACTGAGATTGTGATCCATCGTGTTGCCCTGGAGATAGCGCTGCAGAGCCGGCTCCAGCTTCAAATTCCGAGCAATGGTGTTGATCCCGCTGCTTTGCTGCAGATTCGGTTGCTGATCAAAATTCGACTGATGACGTATGTTGGGCGGCAGATCGTCCATCATCAACCTCCTGGCAAGGAGGAACAAGCCAAAAACAAAACTTTGAAAAAACTTGACATTCCGTTCAAACTTCTGTAGCAAGCTATCTCCTCTTAATAAGAAAATAAGAAAAAACGGAGAGGGTACGTAGACAATCATATTCCAAGCCACTGAGTCTGTCCCTGCCGGTGCTATTTCGGCAGGGCACTGGCAACCTAGCGTCAGAAAACCTGAAATTAAGTTTTCATTGATCTGCATCAACTTTTACGGCGCGAAAACATTGGTAAATAGCAGGACAACCAAAGATTGCGTGCATGCGTCACGTGCTGAAATAGGAATTCGAACAGAAATTTTCAACCATAATTTCAGGGACGTTGTTTATCGCCACGTATTCCTGAGTAGAGTTCTGAGGGGCTTTACCCAACCTGAACAAGGCCTGCACTGGTGAATGAGTTTTCCGGTCATGCAAGCGGAGCGACACGCTCTGCGAAAACGAGCCTAAGTAATTTATTTTTAATAGCCGGCTTGTTCGAGTTTGAGAAAGACACATTGGTCACCTCCAAAACTTTGTTGTCGCAGTGTTACTACATAACCACCCGGTCAACACCACCAGCCATGATTCGCAGCTAGTGAGTCAATCCATGGATAGCTGCCTTGACAGCAGTATTGCCGTAATGTTGCAAACAAGTGAAACAGTTGTGTGTCCTGCACCATAATAAGAAAGTCTATCCGGACGCACACCACAGAAATTGACTATCCCAGACCATGGGTCCACAAAGCAGCTCTATGCCTTATATGGAGAACTCACACTGTCGTTCTTCACTGTCGCTGATTTTACCCAGTGCATTTTGCTAAAACACCCAGATAGAATAGGAGCTCGAACCAGAGCAGCACATACAGCGCTATTCCAGTGCAACCTCAGCTACGTTTGAGGTGTCGGATTCTGACAATACCTTTCCGGAATACAGACGAGAAGTACTTATTCCTATGAAATCGGCACTCTGCCTAAAACCGATTTCTCTACAGACTGTCTCCTTAACTTTGCAGAAGAAGAACGCTGTGCCTCAGATAGGTCCTACCTTGCTGACGTTTAGCGCAACAGAGATATTTGGTGGCTGTGTTCACAGTTCGAGTAGGGTACGACACCTACGAACAGGACCCAGGTAGGCGATGGGCGCGACAATATTGTTGCCTACTCCAAGTCGACGAGATTCACACATATACCACCTTCTTCGGGCACCAAGGACATCTCCTGAACACATCCCATGTTACAATGTTAACAATGTTACATATTACACGAACGCGGTGAACACAGTTGGGTCTCGCAGCTGTCTACATCACGGTGGCGCTCTGCTGAAGAGTCCGTGAAGACTGAAGACCAGTTCGAGCAGCCGACAGTAAACACGCCGAGGATGAAGATAAGCAAAGCCTATAAGACGATCGATTCTCACCCGACCACTTTGCTATTGATCTCAATGGAAAGATGAGAGGCAATGCGTAATTACATCACCGACAATTGAGGCTAGGGTGGGCATAAAAATTTTAAGGCTTCCCGATTCATGGGGAGAAGTTAAACATTGTTTTACAACCTTCACCAAGGCGCTAAGGCGGCGCAGTATTGAGTATCCAGGGCAAAAGACTGTGACACAGCACACAAAAGTCATAGTACAATAGATAATAATAAGACAGGTTTAGCCTTTAGGCGTTGCATGACTTGCGCAGGAGAAACATAATCGTTACTTAGATTATGCGGCATTTCCAAAGGAGCGAGCTACTACTAGTATGTGCAGAACGCTCTTGACGTTTTCAATGACACTGATGGTCGTCTAAAGCAGCGCACCTGATTCAGAGCGTGCAATTGAGCTGAGCGGGATCTGCAGACTGCCGACTGCATGAAAAAAAAAGTCAGAACGCACATGGCGACGACATCAACGAGTTCGATGGAGCCAGAGAGCTCGCGCAATGGGTTAGAGTGTCATTTCTTGGTCTGGTGGTGGGGACTCTCTAGTTTGACGCAACGGCCATTTAGGAATCCTTCCCTTGCCTAATGCGATTGTCAAACAAAGGCAGCCGTCACATGCCTGTGTCAGTGCCTGTGGCTTTCACGTCAGCATTTCAAAAATGGCAGTACATTCATAGTATGTCTTCACTGTCGTTTTTTTCTTTTGGACGTTGGCCTTCTGTCAAACCGGAAAATGAGAACGGGTTAATGTAATTTTTCAATAAAGCCGCGTTTTGTGACTGACCGTCGGCGGCAGGCCGTAGAGCTTAGGGTACTTTGACGAGAGCCAGCAGGTGGCTTTCATTCAGCGCTGGTGCGAATTTACAGCCAGGACTCAAGAGTCAAAACGCACCCCATAGATGATAGATCGCCTAGCTCATATTGCATATACACTATTGGTCACCAGTAGTCCATTCTTTGCAATCGGGCGGCCATATCTCGTAAGAAATACAGTAGCTATCCTTGCAGACGGTTCGTCTACCACGATCACCGGGAATTCCGCAAGTAAGCTTGAAATCAGTAAGATTACTAGTGGATCTCTGCCCAGGGAGGGTAAGGCAACACGAGCTTTTTAAGCCTTTTAGTCCTTATAGAGCCACCAAGTAGCTCGCTCTGGGCTTGGTACAAAACCATTTCTCTTTCAAGGAGCGGGGTTATGCCCTGGAGCGCCTGAGGAGGATTATTCGCTTGGACAAGAAAACCATCACATACGTTGACATCAGGCCGGCCATCAGCCACGAAGTCAGCTGATCAGAGTACGTTGCGATCTACCGGTCTAAACTTGACTGAGGTGGAGAGGCAGAGCATATGCCGTTCATACGTCCACAATGGACCAAATTCTCTGATAGCGTCTAATACAGACAGGATCTGGAGCTATAGGAAGAGGAGCAGCTAGCAGTGGTCGAACGTACTCTGCTACCATCACTCCGCTATGTTCCATCGAAAGCCCGACCTAACCGTCCGAAGACTAGTGACCTGGCTAAGACATAATTCGATCCTCTTGAGTGTTCTTGGGTATTTAGTCAATCTCTATGCTTCGTGAACAAGTCACCCGCTGTCACCCTCAGCTGCGGCAACTCCGGATCTGGCGGAAATGCCGAGCACTTCTCCAAATTGCATATCATACACAATGGCTTACAATCACGGTCTTCCCCTTCCGTCATACTGACCGCCGTGATAAACCCATGGTCCAGTGGTAAAGTGGGTGAGTAGAGTAGACTACTCTTTTTGAGTTCTTTTCCCACAAACTCTTCCAGTGTTAGGGGCTATAATAGGAACATGTATGTTACTAGAGAAGCAATCAAATATAGCGTCTGTAGCTGGTTGTAAGGGAAGTTATCACACCCAAAACACATGAGACAAACGTTCGTGTTGGAATTGCACGTCGAACCGTTTAATTTCGTCCCTCTTTGGTACTAGGAGACGAGTAGCTGTCTGTATCAGTCGTGAGGCAGTTTCGCGGGGCACGGTTAGTAGCGAAAAGAGCCCTCCGGCAGAATTCTAACAGTGGTATGGGGAGATGTTCGCACCAGGCGGCGAGAGTACGGCACTTCGGAGATAGAGCTTACTGTCTTGACAGTGAGAAAGCGATTGCGATTCACGCTTGCAGTGTGGAACGATTCGCACGTGAAGTGTGGAGAGCTTAAGTGGCTATAATGGACAACCTCCGCAATCTTTACACGTTGTGCAGTGGGTTGTAACGGACCATTCAATTCGCAACGAGCCTCGCGCGGACGCTCTTTAATAAACCGATCACCTGCTTCTAAAGCTTTTATTTTCCGATTGTACTGGGACGGCGGAAGCGCCGACGTCGTTAAACGCGCAGCAGACTGATTCATAACAATGGGAAAATTTCCACGAAGGGATGAGGCCACCCTCCATCAGGTCATTTGAATCCGGAATTTGGTACGTTGAAGGCGTCTCGTGTGAGCTGCCACTTCACAGCCACTCCACCGTTGTCAGGAACAAGTACTTTCTAGTGGATATACCTGAAGAGCCTTTCAGGCTTTTATACCATGGGTAGGTCGGGGCGTGTTCTGTGCTTATGCCCCCTAGCAGTCTGGTCGGACCATACACCTGCGCCAAAGTAAAATTTAAAATTCCCGAAATATTCTACTTAGTTAAGTTCTTACACCCCTGATCGAAATGCAACGTCGTCTGGTTTGGCTCGAGCGATAGCTAGATCTGTATCACGCGGAAAACAGTTGTACCCGTACCCGAGTTGCAGTCGCATTGTGAAGACCAGCTCTGGGTGCCTGGTAGCACAGCTGCTGTTATCCCGGTGCTCTGGTGAAACACTGTTGCAAGACAATGTTTACGCCATTATACATGTACTCTACAGTCGGTCCTCTCTACCATTCATGATGGAATAATGAATTCTTCTTTAAAATAGGCTTCTTTCTTTTATTTTTCTGTACACGTGCTTCGTGAAATAGACGTTCACCTGCTAATACAACCAGAAGGGTGGTGTGCGTGCCTTCACATTCACGCTATAGCGAAGTTCACCCGAACAATAGTCTGTCCCTTTATAATTGTCGTGACAGAGTGCACGGCGCAAGTCGGGTAAAGAGCAAAATCAGTCACTCCTCTTAAAACATGAAATAGCTCTGAATTGTGCATGTACTGCAATCTACATCAATCAGGTGCGTTAACACTTTCAAACGTTAGTCTAGTTCTCTAGCTAGAAACCTGTCAGGAAAAGCTGTCATATGAAGCCACGTACAGCTTCACCGATCGGTAACGTACCTTTCCGACAGCGTCCGATGGCGTTGTACGGACAGGATCACACCAAACACATTCACATCTCTCGCCAGAAAGTTGATCCTCCACTGCAAACGCGGGCGACCCTCACGGTTTTTCCGCCTCTTCTTCAAGTTGATCAGCTGACTGGCTTGGACTTGACGGACGACGAAGGAATACAAATTCCCAGCACTGCACGACAGTGCGCGGTCGACGTCGCGTGAATTAAGATTGTGTACATGCACGGTATAGCTCGAGACCGGTCGTGAAAGGCTCGCAAAGCCAGGAGAGCTCTGCTCTAAGCCCGGCTTGTGAGGCCTGGAGCGCTGCCCTGGGCAGTCAATGGAAGTCTCGTGTCGACAGCGGGAGAGCATGTCCGCGTGGCGAGATCGTCAATGTGGTCATGAAATGCGGTCGGCGATGCGTGCAGACCCTATCTTTCTTTCCCCCTGTCAAGTCTGCCGCTGATCTGGTGAAAGGCACAGTGCTTGCATTTGCCAGCCTGATGCTGTACAGACATCTGCTCGATAGGAGAGCACATCAGCATTCGCAAGCTAGCTGGGTGTCGTTGAGTATGCGTGTGTACATGTCAAACGCAGCACGTGCGCTCTGCCCCGGGCTGCGCTCATCGTCTTGTTGCTCACGTGAGCCCACCCACCTCCACTCCACGTCACTGCACGCAACACACTCTTGCCAGGCAGTGCAAATTGTTCACATAAGGGAATATTACAGCTTTGAAGACAATTTGTGGCTAACCTTTTGCTGTTGACAGGGAGACCACCCCTGTGCCAGTTTTCACAGGCTGACAAGAACATCCTAACCTTGTAGATGCGGCCACCCGTTGTTTTCCGGTCATCAGGAGTGGCTTGACTACTTGGTATATGATCCCATACTGCCTCTACGAGCAGCTGTTCGTTTTGGAGCTTTCCTTTTTTGTTGTGAGAAGTTGAGGTTTCCGCAAACGCTCGCAACTCTACTACACATTCTCGTCGGTTACACGTTGTGGCACTAATTATCACAGCTCTTTGTCGATATGTCACTGCCAGAACTTGAAGTACAATGTTTGTGAGCGCCGCAGGAAACGCCATCATTCTTACCCACTCTGCTGATGCGCTGTATGTCCCTCCTCGAACCTCTTATCTCTTTCTCTCTCTCTCTATCTCTCTATCTCTCTGTCTGTCTGTCTGTCTGTCTGTCTGTCTGTCTCTCTCTCTCTCTCTCTCTGTCTCTGTCTCTCTCTGTCTCTGTCTCTCTCTGTCTCTGTCTCTCTCTCTCTCTCTCTCTCTCTATCTCTCTCTCTCTCTCTCTCTCTCTCTGTCTCTCTCTCTCTCTCTCTCTCT
>JAOWAW010099442.1:0-15771 GCA_028565695.1 Nicola tetela
CCACTGGTATCCTACAATAAATGGTGCAGCATGTGTATTGGCTAGCACCCTACCCGCAATGTTGTGAGGCGAGAACATGCATTTCTAGAACTCTTTGAAGAGTTTCTTGAAAAGTTCAAGGGACTGAAGACCACCTCTCCCAAAGCTATTGAGGCAAGCCAGGACAGTACCACAGATAATACCACGATCGCTTCAGTCATGCGGAATGCCAACCAAACATTATTGCATCAGTTGGTTTCCTTGACAACCATTGAAATCTGGAAATGGTCTATACCAAAGATCTATCGCAGATTTTGTGGACTGGCACTGAGCCAGGATTACTCTAGATAGGCAGCAGACGCTGGTATGGATAGAATCTTAACAGGTGAATAAGTAACAGGTGAGATTTTAACTTTTTTTTCTGCGTTGAAGATCATTTCCCCATGTACTGGAGCAAGTGGAACGAACTTCATTGCCAATATCGAAGACAGTGGTATTGTTGGAAAAACAGAGCATCTATTAGAGGGGGCTGTGGAAGGTCGTTAATGAAAACCAGGAACCGAACAGTTCCCAACACCGTACCCTGCAGTATACCAGACTTGGGTGGCTGCCAAGACGATTTACACCCATTCATTTGAACACTTTGTTGTTGGTTTGTTAAAAAGGCAGAGAACCATTCAAGTGCAGCATAAGGGAACCCCAAAGAGGACAGTTTGTAGCATAAGCCAGGGATAAAAACCTTGTCATTAGGCTTTGCTTAGGAAAGTAGTCTGGATGTGGTCCACCTATCTAGAGTCAGTTGCCGTTTGTGAATTAGGGAGCATAATTGCATAACCATTGAAGGACAAGATAAGAACCCTGATTGGTGTTGATAAATAAGCAAATTTGATTGCAAGTACTTGAAAATTTGGCCACTAAGTAACTTCTCCATTACTCAGACTACCCAACGGAAGTGAAATTGGTCAATAGTTTGTAGGATCACAGCAGCCTCTACGGCCACCTTCGCAAATGGGGCAAACCACAGCTTTCTTCCATACCTTAGGAACCTGTCTTGTATTCAACAAGCAGTTGAAGAGGGTTGTGAGAGGTCCCACAACACCAGGGCAAGCCTCTTTAAGCATTTGATAGGATATCCTATCTGATCCATAGATGTTTTGTTCGGTAACAACTGAACCAACTTGCCCATGTCAAGAGCTGATCGCTCTTTCAGCTCAAAGGTAGATGAAGGTTGGTAGGTCCAGTGGGAAATACTTCTTGAGCAAGCAAGGGATTTTAATTTACAAAAGTGTTAAGGAGGTTGGCTTTCTTTCAATCATTGAGAAATCCTCTTCTTATCATGGGAACATGTTGTTTTACCAAAGCCAGCAAACATAATGACAGAAATGTACATAAGTGCTGCTGTGTAGAATGTATACTGTATACAAAAAAATGAAAGAATCTAGTAGTACTGGCAAATAACCTATTCATGCTATGATGTGACTGCAATCATTATAGTCACGTAAAGCACTACACAATAGTGGAAAAGACCAGCTCATTGAGGCAATAGCTTTTTTTACACACTTTCAACTTCTCTTCGCATTCTTGCCAGATTCTGGGCTCCGGCCACAGCTGGAAGCTGACATGGATCACCCAAATCCTGTACTGGGAATGCCAGGTGTTTACAGTCTATATGGTGACCCAGTGTATCCTCTGAGGGCACATCTCTTATGTCTTCATCATGATGCCCATCTCACAACAGAACAGCAGCTGTTCAATATGGAAATGAGTACCATTCATGTTGCTGTAGAATGGGAGTTTGGAAAGATGTTGTTCATGTTCATCAATTTTAAGAAGAACTTGAAAGTTTTGCAACCTGTTGGTGCAATTTACACGATCAGTTGCAGTACTCACAAATTGCTTCAACTGCCTGTATGAAAGCCGAACATCAGCGTTTTTTTTTTCAACTGAAGAACTTCCCATAAGAGCACCACTGCCAGAAGAGTACCTTCAGCTGTGACCTTTCTCTCTCACACACACATGCTGCACTGTTTATCATTGCTCTGTTACGCTGACCATTTGCGAAATTCTCTTGCTTCAACATATGCACAGGTACATGTTCTGTCTGTATGTTTTCTTTCCTCAGGTTGTACTTCATCATTTTTTTGCAAGGCAACACTGACATGCAAACAAAGGAACACAATGAGGAAACATATCTCTAAGCATTTTTTTTCAAATCAAGTAAAGTCTGAAACTGCTCTCTCTCTGTCTCTGTCTCTGTCTCTGAAGTTTAAGCTCTTCTCTCCTGAGCTACAACTCTAGTCTGATTTCTAATTCAGTCTCTTCATCTTGAATGTATGGCGAAGAGGAGGCCCAAAATTTGCGAGAATGGCTACCTGTCAGCAAATGTCTGATACATGTCCTGACTGGACTGCATGCAAGCACAAATGGTATTGCAAAATTGACCGGTCTCTTGTGTGTCCTATGGCATTTTCCACCACAATTTGCTGATTTGCCACTTTTCCGATTGTGTGCCACATCACTCGGGCTCATCTGCTTATCTCCCTTTCTGAGTGGTGGCATCATCAGCTTGAGACCACGTGGTTGCAGATCTGATGCAGCTAGAACAAATCCCTTGTCTGCCATTATGGCATCTCCAGCCTCAAGTCTGTCCAAAATGCCACTTTGCCTGGTTATTTCTGGGTCACTGATGGCACCAGGATATGCATCAGAAACAAATGAAACATACCCTGTTGATGTTAATCCAATTAACATATTGTTTTTCTTGACTTATAATCAGAGTATGTCATCGCATTGAGTGTCAGGGAAGAGGGCTTCTCAACCACAACCTCGAAACAGTCTAGGATTACTCTGACATTCTTACAAAGTCATCACTGGCAAAAGAGGCTGGAAGGGTAGCTCTGACTTCAACTTGTGTTGGCCATTTGAGGAGGCCTTCCAGTTGCTGCCATACGAAAGGCAACTATGCATTAATGATTAGAGATACTTGGGCTGTGCAAGAGACACCAAAGAGGTCATCAGCCAGTATTTCTTGCTTCAGAGCATGGCACAGCCAGACAAGTACCAAGAGCAGGTCATTGCTTATAGGTAGTGCTCTTGGTCTACCAATCTTTTCGGAAGGGACTGCAGGAGGGTGTTCTGGACTCCAGTTCTTTCTATGGTGCAGATAAACAGATTTGCTGGTAGGCTCCAAATGCTTCAGCAGCACGATGCTTGTCGCCATTTCGGAGAGGAGCAAAGCTGTCTTTTTTTGTTGGTTTGTGCCACTACGGGTAGATCTGCGGACATTACTGTTGAAAAAATACAAATGGTCATCGATCTTGTGGAGAGTCGCCTTTCCACGCGTGCGATTGCTTCGATTGTTGATGCGAATCCAGCATCGATGTGTAAGATCTTTCAGAGGTATCGTCGGACTGGCTCTGTTGAGGCGAGACCCCGTAGTGGGCGCTCTCGGAAATTGACAAATCAGCGAGATGGACGTCTGCAGATTTTGTGTTTGGCGGATCCTTTCAATACTTCGCGCCAGGCCCTGGTGGAGTCCGACCTTGTTTGTTCTGCGTGTGCCCAAAAGCTGTGTTTCATCTGCCTGTTGCAGAAAGAAGCACCACTTACAGCAGACGCGCACTTTAGGGCTTATCGGAAGATTATCAGCACTTTGTACATGATGGTGCACACCTGGCTCATGCGAAATCTCTCAACAACGTTATTCGCCCTGCATTACTGCCGATCCCCATTGAAGATGTCTGCTTACCTGCATTGCATCTAGACCTGGGTATCTACCTGTAGCTGTTCAGTGCTATGACCGCTGATATCAGAGAGTTGGACATGGAGCTTGCTCAGCAGCTTGGACAGTCAGAACTTTTGACCACAGATTGCCAGCTGTTCATCGAGGCTACTGTCCGCAACAGTCAGCTGGCAGACAAAAAAATACTACAGGAGCACGTTCAAAGTCAAGCTCAAGTTCTCCAATCTCAGGTGAGATATACAGTGCGTATCACTTATAGAGCGGTTGGCTATAAGAATATAGCGCCTATAGGAGTGAGCTGCCTGAAACTCCTAATCATAACATATTATTTGTATGGGCTTTTATTCCTTTATGCAATATTATCGTGTACAGGAATATATCAGACATAAGAATGGAATCAAGCCATCAAAACACGACAAATGCATTCAAAATGTATTGTCTACAGGAATACAATGTAGGTGTGAAACAGGGACGAATGCCAAATGTGCAAATGACAGAGGTGCGATTGCCTGAACCTTGCTCTCTGGAACGTCCATGACAACACACTGGAAGGCCAGCGGTTACGTGCGTTGTGCAAGTGTCTAAACCGTGCATGTCAGGCCATGCTATCACATGCCCTCCCCTAGAGCTCCTGACTCCGGAGAGTTAATATGGGAATGGAAAGTACATGGGTGAGGGCAGTGACAGGAGGGGGAAGTTCACAAAGACCAAAGGAAAGTCTGAGTGCGTTGCACTTGATATTGCCACCGGTTGTTTTGGCTACGAGCTGTTTCAGTGACTTCACTGCGGCTTCCGTTTAGCTGTTGGACTAATGGTAGTGAGGGCTGCTTGTGGCGTGGTGAATGCACTAGTACATACTGACATATCGCGTATAGTAATTATTGCATATAAGAATAGGATGTACATATTCAAACACCCATGCTATAACCAATACACACTGCAGCTTATGAAATAAAGTAGGCAACAAAAAATTTTTCCTTTCAGGTCTGGTTTGGAATAAGGATGTTTTGTCCCAAGACACAAAGATTCCTCTTGCTCCAACATTTTTTGTCCATTGAATTTTCGTGCGTGCGTGCACGTGGGTACAAAAACAATGATATTTCTCCTCAGACCAAAACAGTACCTCACACACAGCAAAATGACTTACACTTACATGAAAAATAAATAAAATAAATGAATAAAAACAAAAAAAAACATCCTGACCTTCCCACCTAAGTAGCACATTTATGTTTGTGAAAATTGCAGGCGTACAACTTCTATGGATGGTGTTTACATTTTGACAGAGAAATTTTATCCAATCACATCTGCTTCTGATCTCAACAGAGAAACAAATTACTGAAAGTCAGCTTTGGATAGAACTTTTCAACCACATGCAACAAGAAGACCATGGCTGGTAAAAAAGACTAACTTGCAGGGTATCTGCTTGCATCTTACAGCTCAGCTGGATTGTCCTGCACACTGAAGACACATCACAGCAAGCGCACCTTTGGGCTATTGCTGGTACAATTCAACTTCAATTGAAGCAACTCAGAGAGCAAGAAACAAAGTTGGCGAGATTGTACATGACAAATCATGCTGGACTTAGTTCAATTTTTGCAAATGGTAGATTGTCCCACACTCTGTCGTTTTGTTTCCTTGCTTCAGAGATTAAAAGGCTATTCCCTTGTCCAATTGTTTTTATCCACAGGCAGCAGAAATGGTAGGTGTGACACGCAATAAAAGTGAATTACACTGACTCACACCTCATTAATCCAGCACTTATAACTGAAATCCTGGAAATTTTCACAGGCCAAAAAATTTGCAAAATTCTTCTTTTATCCTTTTGTAAACAGGAAGATTTTGCAAATCTGTAATTGCACTGTCGCAGGAAAATTTTGAATCTCCCAATGTCTTTTATGAAGTGTTGTTGACAAGCATGGGGTGGGTCGTTAGTGCCATGAGCACTGTTCTTGGATGTGTAGTCACCCTGCTGTACAGAGAAATGTTGGTCAAACTTCAAAAGTGCTAGTGGCAGAAAGTTTTCTAAAGTTTTGCCATTTTATGAAACTTACAAAACTAAATCGTTTATGAAAATTTCCAGGATTACAGCAACCTGGCACCTTCAAATTTCCAACGGCAATCTGCATGAATCAAATGTGCTTCACCACAAGTAGTGTGAATCTGTTAATCCAGCTGCTTACCATCCTGACATGAGGAAGGACAAGGAACCAACAGATCTGGACAGTTTTGTGACCACCCATTTAGGGACCTCCCAGAGGCAGGAAAGGCTTCTACAAGTAAGGATGATGCTGCATGGGTCCTTGTGTGTGTGTGTGTGTGTGTGTGTGTGTGTTGTGTTGTGTGTGTGTGTGTGTTCTTATTCGTGCTCTAAATTCGAAGTATGCATTATGTTTGTATTATGTAAGAGAACACAAATTGTGGACCACATGCAGTGTACTGTTGCATTTGGCTTCTTCTTCATTTGGACTTGCCTTTTTTGGACTAGCGGAAAACAGTACCTCTTCCACCATACTCTTCTGGAAGTCTATGTGGTCCAATCGCAAGCCTGTAGGATAACATCCATGGAGAAATATCCTGAAACATGTACACACATACCAAGGCAGAAAAGATTATACAATGCAGTGCCATTGCTGAGTTTGTAATATGTTCTAGTAATCTGGCATGAATCATGAAGGAGATTGCATTTGAGTGCAATTCTGCTATGCTTTCTACTGTTGCAATGTAGCTTTTAAGTGGTAATTCTGTTTCAGTTATTTAGACTTACCATCATGAAATCGTGTTGGCTTGATTTCAGCATCAATGCCACTTTCCTGGACAAATATCAGCCACTAGCATAGCTACCCGTGCTTCGCACAGATCATTGAATGTGGATCGTGCACATGATAGCATAGTTACCCCATTATGAGGTCAGGATGATTGTCATAGGAAAGTGAACAGTTGTAGTGAAGCATTGCATTAATACTGGCCTGCATACTAGCCCTCATGCCTGTGGTGCTTGGGCTGGTATGCAGTACCGCCCTCAGCCTCGTACTCATGTAGGAACCTATTCTTCCATCTACCTTTCGTTGGTCGTGCAATTGCTCTCTCAGCACGCCGTTCCAGGCGAGCTCACCTTTGTTCCCCACATTCAAGGCTTTGCGCAAGCGCAGTCCTTTCACAATCTGCTTCAAGGCTAGCTCGCCTTTGTTCTTAACCTTCAAGACTTTGTCCAAGTGCAGTGCTTTCACGATCTGCTTCAAGGCAAGCTCACTTTCGTTCCCCCCACTCAAGACTTTGTACAAGCGCAGTGCTTTCATGATCTGCTTCAGGTGAGCTCTGGACTGGTTGCATTGTGTGGCAGCATTCACGCCCATGCCCTACATTATACATTTGGGAAAGTTGGCAAACGGCACATTTGTTTATGTGTGGCGCAAGATCACAGCTGGGGCAGCATGCAAGCACTGCAGCATTGTTGCAGCCAGTTTGCACCCATTGGCAGCTGTCATGCATTGTCTACATGTAGAGGTGATAACTGGCTGTGGTTTGAGGTCTATCAGACTCAACAAATGATTGAGCGCTGAAGTAGGCGCTGGCCATGGGAACATGCGCTTGTCGGCATTTGGAAGGCCGATTTCAGGGTTTTTGAGGGAGGTAGGAAAGTTAAAAATACGACCATAACATGTCCGAGATGTTGAGGAATGATCTCGGATAGGTCTGGTGCGAATTGGTTCAGTAGTTTTTGAACGCATGTGTTACACGCAGACACACACACGGATGAAAATATTTATTAGATAGGTCGTCAGCTACTGTGTCAAGTTCTCTAGGTGTCCATACCACATCCCCACACGCATTATTCAAGACACAGAGCCCGCACAAATTGCTGCTCCCCTGCATTTGAAATGCCTTGATCACATGGTCATGTGGACTAAAGCGAAATGATGTTGTCCACAATTGTTTATGAGAGGGACTTGGTGGGGCTAGAACCACCTATGGAAATGAAAAAAAAAAGAAATTTGTTGTGTTTGGCAATATAAGCTTTCTGCTTTGAGGTCCAGGTTGGAAAAGTTTGCCTTCAACAAAAGAAATCTTTTTGTAGGACAAGCTTTATTAATGAAGTTTAATGAAGCAGCACCGCAGCATGCTTACATGTGTTGAAATCAGACCAGCTGTATGAATTAGTACCATCATGTGCTTACAGTGGTAATATGCTGGATGTTCTTCCTGACCCATTCCAACTTATCGTGAGTGATCATGGAGCCAGTACCCAGCAGTGAAATGGCATGCCTATTGATGTCCACAATGTCAGGCCTACTTGGCCAGACAATGATCGCTGAAGAAGGGCCTTTGTAGCTGCATCTGCCTACAGAATGTGGATGGGAAGAATTAGTTCACAGGCTCACTGGAAATATTCAAAATGCTGTGCAGCTGGTTCTAGGTGTTCACTAGACCCAGACAGCACACTACTTTAATCATGGTCTATACATACGTCCAGCAGTGGTGTGTTTTCTGAAGATTTTCTCTTCTTCCTTAATGGTTGAGAGCTGTTTCATTGAGAAAAAATGGAATTGCCTCCATTCAGTTATGATGGAAGGAACTCTGGCTGAAGGAGAAACATGACTGAAAGAACTGCCCAATATAAGATATGATCTGAGAACATTACATCATAAATTTTCTGTCAGACCTTATAAATTAACTCATGACCACTTCACCTCTTCAATGATGATTTTCTCTTTGGCCTGTTCTGCTGGGTCTCTTGTGTCGCAGCATTTGAACTGTTCACATTCTATGTAGAAAACAGAGAAAGCACCAGCACTGTTTACACGTGCAGTTCAACAAGGGAGCCTGAAGTGTTGCGTCGTGTCTCCACCTTTACAGAGTTTGTACGTCTGGCATGCTATCTTCCTTACCAACTCAGCAAGGTGAGAACATGTTCCTTCTGCTCTTGGTTGAGCTGTGACTAATGAATCACAGTTAGAATTCACTTGTAAATTTTGCCTGTGAGCAAAGGACAGTAATGTTTATTTAAACAAGACTACTAAATACACAGAAAGACTTCTTTTGCACGTAAACATGTGTATGCACACTTGCATAGATAATGTTAACAAATGAGAGGTTGTTTCTATATGGACATTCAATGTTAGCTTCGTATCTCACCTTGCTCATGCTGCTGCAGTAAGCGTGAGGGACCTGCTGATAGCATCCTTGTCTGCTGCCTGCAAATGCCTAGATAGTGAAGACTTGATGTTCAGTGTTGTGTGTTAGAGTGTAGTAGTACTCTCTGTTTTCTGTCTAGACAAGACTGCTGCATCAGATGTGATGGCTAAGCAAGCCATCATAGTTAGGTAGCATAGCCTGCATGAACTCTGCGTATCACCAAGCTACTTAAAGATGAATATGTGGATAAGTCTAATAGTAAGGTGCAAGCGCCTAAGTTTTCTAGCAATTACCAGACTGTTGAATTTCAACTTCTTGGAAATATGTTTCTTTTACTCTCCACCTAATTTTTTGTCCCTGCCAAACATGTTATAGAAGCTCCGGCTGTATTGTAACATATCAGACAGGTATGTACACCATGGATAAAGACAGTCCACCACTTGGCCTACTGTAAAACATGCATATGTTTAGGAGGTGCTTCCGTCCTTATCTTTGTAGTCTGGTACAACCCATGAGGCTGCTTCTCCAGGTTTTGACATGTGGCAGCCCGTGCTTGGTGTGGCAGTTGTGGTAATGCAGATGGTTCACTTGTCTGCATGCTTCACAGTGCCAAGGCTGCATTCTGTAGCAGAGCAAGAATGTGATTAACTCAAGTATGTTAAGGTAAAGTCCACAGGTGACAAAATGGGTTTCATGGTATAACCCTTTCCCTTTGTCACACCTCAACCAAATTTTCCACAGACATAAACAGCACTATTTCAAACCTTGCTGCAGTGAAATTTCACTCAAGCAGTTTATATAAACATGTTTACCAGCACAAACAACCCCTCGTGAAAACTCATTTTATTAATAAACGTGGTGGCTGTGAAAAGCCAAGACCTACAAAAAGTTACTAAAAATGCATGTGGAAACATGAACAGTGCTTGATCTTACGCCTCAGGAGCTATGAGAGAAATTTGCAGACGCCAGTGTTCCTTCTTCTTTGTCCGCCATTGATTTCCCACAGAGTGAAAAGGGCAGCAGCGCGCGCTTTCTGGAGAATACGGAAGACTGAGCAATTGGGCGCAAGCAATCAAGCAAGCGCTCGATTCTGCTTGCCCACTTCTTCCAAGAAACATTTAGGCAGAGCTCAAACCAGCTCAGCTTTCCAATAAACTGAGAAAACTAACAGAACACTTTTTCTTCCATCCTCCCAAGCTTCAATCAGACGACTGTGCTTGACTGCACGAAGTTTGTACTAGCTGTCCAGTGGTGGCCATTTTTATCCATGACAACAGCAGCCAAACTCAAGCAGGGATACATCTATCAGTCTGTGCACATATTGAAATTTCAGATCTGATCTGACTGCACTTGAGCAGTCCGCATGGCTGCATGTGAAAATGGCGCAAAACTATTGTCATTGTTGACAGTTTGACAGTCACTTTGAGTGGTTGGGGAAAGCCTACACGTGTCCTAGTTGTGCAAGCTTTTGCCTCCAGAGACGTCTAAGATGCCAATCTTCTTCCTCAGCAGCTCCTGGATGCGTGCCTTACCTGGTTGCTTCAGATCAGACCGATGAGCTTGTTGTGTGTTGCCTTGGATACCTCAAGACGAAGACACCAGCCCAAGAAGCCTTCTCAATGCACCTGGTTGTCGGCGTGTTTCGAGCACCTGTTCACTTCCCCGTGACAACGTGCCTCAGCTAATGACAGTAAGATTTTGTACGTTGGGCACTGGCAACATTGTTTGTAACATAATTCAACTCAGTCAACTTGGGTAAAGATGTACATGCGCGCACCACTTTGTCACGAGGTCTCTCACCTATTGTTCATCACTGTCAATGTCTGTTTGCTGTGCAGTGCTCTCAGAGTCGCTGTTGGGTTCTCCTTCGTCACTGGATGCAGTGCCCGTTTGTTCATCGACGCTGTACCCCTAGCGCTGATCCGTCATTGTGTCGGTAGCATCCCTGCTGTTAGACTCAGATCTGTCTCCGTCACAGTTGCTGCAGTTGATACACCGACAGGCTGGAGTGCAGCGCTCTCCAGACTTGATGCAACAGCACCTACGCGATGTACATCCAGTCTTGCAGCCACAATCAGAGGTGAGGGACTTTACCATGTCTTCTATAGCTGGCATTGACTCCTCTGCGTCCCAGACAATGCCCACACCGCCTCCCTGAGTTAGTGCCCATCCATGGTCAGACAGTGCTGGTGTCTACATAAATGGTGCTAGTGCTGCTGCCCAGAACTGCAGCACCCATGTAGTTCGCTGCCAGTGGAGCTGCAGGGCACTTGTTGTTGGCACACAGTACTCCTCCCTGGTGGTGTGCATCCACACGACCTTCCTGATTTTGTTAAGGAAGGTGACGTGTTGTTCAGCAGGTGACATTGATTTATCAGAAAACTCTGTGAACAGATTAGCAGGACTAGTGGTAAAAGCCTGTCGGTTGTGGCTGTAGTAGCCGCAAGCCAAGAGAGGCACAAAGCTCAGAAAGCTGTCAGTGGTAGTGTAGGCCAACATGCTACTGTGATCATGAGATGAGATGAACTCAGCATGCTGGTAGAGAGCTTTCACGAACGAGGTCTTCCCGATGCCTGCGAAAGCTGATGTGTAGTCATACCCTGATGCAGCATAGACAGCTTGAACAATAGTTTCTCGGCATGCAGAAGGGATGGGTGCTAGATCTGGGTCCTGCCAGATACAGTCACATGGCTAATTCATGTTGATATACATCTTTTCCAAGCTTCATAAAGCATCCACTTGCATCACCACTTGCCCTAACTGTGTAGAGCTCATCAAAGGCAGGCCAATGACAAATGTGTTGGTATCAGGGCTGTAAATTAGAGCACGTCTGAAGTGCTGTGCATGACACCACGCCTGAGTGTCGCACTCCTCATGGTTGCTATCAAACTGTGGGGCCCAACATGGTGGAAATGCGGATCCAGCCTGCCAGGCTTGATCTTGTTGATCACTGTCTAATCCACCAGCAGTCACAAGGACTTGGCCAGGCTGTGTAGACTGCACTTGCATGAGTAGCAAGCAGCCTTTGGCAAGTAGACTAACTAGTCCATGCTTGCACCTTCGGCAATTGAGGACACTTCTCCATTTGCTGGCAGGCAGACACTGTGTCTGAAGTGTCAGCTGTGTGTGGTTTCTCTTGCATTCTGGGTTCTCGTTTTTCCTGTCTCTTCAAAGGCGCTCTGTGTCCTTTGGGCTGGGGCCATGTCTCCCTGGATCGTCAAACAGCAAGTGAACATTGTTGACGATGGAAAACATGGCCATCACCCATCAGGAGAGAATGAAGAGGGCGTAGACAGCATAGGTGGTGTGGTGGTTGAGAGGGGGCGTTTGAATTAGGAACATGCCATCCAGCACAACAACTGTGTTCCCCTTGTCTGACGCAAATCCTTGAGGAAGGGAGTTTGAAAAGGCCTCTCTGTAACGCCCTTGAAGCACCTTCGTCATGTTGGATTTAGTCGGCTTTTGCGGGAGACCTTGTGCATCCACCAGTGCTGGCAGCAGCAAACAATACTGCTGGCCAGTGGCGTTGGTGGCAGACTTCTGTTGTTGGGCAATCAGCAGTTGGGCCTTCAGTGCCAGCACCATCACCTGATGGGGCTTCCTGTTTTTGATGGGTGCCCACTTGCTCTTGCAGGAA
The DNA here is from genome assembly GCA_028565695.1 of Nicola tetela. Taxonomy (NCBI): domain Eukaryota; kingdom Metazoa; phylum Porifera; class Calcarea; order Clathrinida; family Clathrinidae; genus Nicola; species Nicola tetela. The sequence continues at coordinate 12,492 of JAOWAW010099442.1, forward strand.
GTCATTGTCTACAGCTTTGCCAGCCTCACGGGTGCGCCTACGCTGGGCAAGTGCATGAGATGGCTCTCAAAATACATTGCCAGCTTTTGAGCGCCAACAGCACGGTGTTGGAGCGTGCCACGTTCCTCCTCCTTTGATGCCACCTTGCCAGTGAAGCAGTTTCTCAGGCTACTGTCCTGGTCAAAGATCTGTGCGTTTTGCAGAGTTGCAACCATTGCATTTGCTGTGCAGTCAGCTGTGGCCATACAGGACTGCTGTGGTGAAGAGGACAAGTCTTCTCTAGTGCTAACTTTGACGAGGACTTGTTTTGTTATGTTTTAGTGCAGCGTGGCTTGGAATGGCAGGTAGTGCACTACTCTCTCGATGTACTTGGGATCAGCACGTGTAAGGACAGCCTTGGTTTGCCAATTTACTATGGATTCGTGTGCTTCATCCATTGCTTGGTTATGACCTGGCATTCCCAGGGCAGACACTACAAAGCCTCCCTTTGCCATCTGTTGCTTTACTGGTGATGGCATTTGCCAGAGATCAACAAGGTGGAGTGCTGCGAGCTCTGTGTAATAGGGCCGGTCGAAAGCATGAAATGCAGGCGCAATTTTCTTGAAGAAAGCACACTGTGCATGCCATGAGCCACACCGCACAGCTAGCCAGAAGCACACATACTGCATTGCGTCACGGAGCAGGAAGTTGCTCCACAGTGCCTTCGTCTTGTGCTGTTTTTCCACGTGCAGGAGCTGACTGAGGGATGCAAAATCTGCTGGTGGCGTTAACGGATGGGCTGAAACAGCACATACCTCAAGGGCATAGAGATAAGTGCTCTCGAAAGCCTCCAAGATGAAGGCATGTGTATGCTTAAATGATGAGCATCCCTCTAGGGCTGTCAGGTTACTACCAGGGTAGCCACCAGCCACTGCGATCTCCCTCAGACCAGCATGAAAGTACACTTTCATTAAGAGAAGCTGAAATGCTTTCAGGGTGTGCCAGTCTCCAGGAAATGGCAATAACAAGTCCATGTTGTCTCCATACTGGCGCTTTAACTTCTGGAGCTAGCAAAAAATTTTCCGGTCACCTGCCACGACATGCCATTTCTGCTGTGTGCCTATGCTGTACAGCCCGTGCAACTCATCCGTAATGGCCTTGATGTTGCTCTGGCTGTCAGCTGAGTCGGGGAGAACTCCAATTGTGGTCACTATTGATTTCTCTGGTGTTGAGTTGAGTTTGCTGGCAACGTACTGCTTGAGGTTGAGGGTTGATTCACCTGCCCTTACTGCCTCGTATCGCTGCAGCATATACTGATGGATGATATTCTGCATTTGTGTAACTGCCGTCTGTTTTGCAGGAGTCAGCTCAAGGGCTTTCATTGTAAGCTCCTGCAAACCCTGTTGTGATGGTCAGTGCCAATGAAGACGGTACTGCTCCAGCTCTGCAACAGTAAGCTCATCTGCACAGGGGATTTCTGCCGGTCCTGTGGTTTGGTTATGGGTCAACATACTCCGTGGCCTGCACGACATTTTGACTGAGCATGCACTGGCAGAGAACAGCCCTCTTCTTGGTGCTCCTAAGAGTGGCTGAACTGGCACTTCTAACTGAGTGCATCAGCAGGTTGTGGGATGTGGTGTGATGTGCTGCACACTTGTGCTGTGAAAATCGTGCTGCTAGTTTTTGCTAGATATCTGCTTGCCTGGTGCTGACCTGTCGATGTTGTCAATAGTGGTAAAGCTGAAACTGCCAAGGGCCAGTTCATCCTCGGTGCCTTGAGATGCTCTTGTAGCCATAATTGACGTTTTCAGGTGGTCAAGGGTGTCTCTGCTTGAGCACACACCCATGCGGGACAAGTACGACAGTAGATCTGAACTATTGCTGTGACTGTTGACATAATCTGCAGTGACCAGATGCAATGGGTAGTGGCATGCAGGGTTGATGGTATGTGCCATCGCTGTCAACATGAATAATGGTAGCCGTTTTCTGTTGTGGGCTCCGTCACTGACCTCTTGGGCTTGGGCAGTGCTGGCACTGTGCCTTTACTTCGGGCTGGTTAGAATCCACATAGCACGCCATAGCCATGAATTCGTGGAAGCAATGACCTCTTGCATGTTAACATTCGTTAGGCTAGTTGTCAGTGCTCCCTGTTGTTCCCAGCACTTGGCTTGTTGGTGCAGTATAGTATTAAGGTTCAACATAATGGTGTCATCAAGTGCCTCTGGTTGACTGGTGGTGCAGTCTTTGGCCGATTGATGTGCTGGGCCAGGATGGTTGTCCTTTTCTCTATGGCTCCGATATAGAGCGCTGTAGAGGGCATGATGTAGATTGCCACCAGGCCGTGCAATGAGGTAGCCGGCGCGTGTTGTCCCTTTCACGAACATGAAGGTGACATTGCTGCCAAGGTATTCTTCTATGAAGCCCTTTATGGTGCTCATGTGAGTGAAAGGAGCCCTTCCTGCCACCACCAGTATTTCATTGAAGTCATCAGCCAAGGTTGCCAGCAGCGTGGCCTCATTGTGCCTCAGGCTTGTAGCCAGGCGAGCTACAACCACAGCCTTTGCATACGAGATGACAGTCTCCATGGTGACAGGCACAAATGTCTCAGCCACTCTCCATTGCTGCTGGGCAATGGCTTTGTAGGTGCTGTCGGTGCTGCTGTTTTCACCTGCCTCCCTGCAGCTCCTGTGGTAGCATGTGTTGCATAATTGGGCAGCTGTCAACTCAGCCTGCCAGCAGCCACCACCAGACTTGCCATGCGCTAGCAGCTGATTATTTTTCAGTGCATTGAACTGGCCCCTTTTTCCTTGCGTTTGCCACACGTGAAGCACCAGACTCTGGTTTTTCCTGTAATGCTTGCTGCACAGCCCTCTACCAGTGTGTGTCACACATGTTGGTTCCTTGCACCCTGTGATGTAACATTCTCCCCATGACCTTTTTGCGTTTGTCTGCAGGTCTCCATCACTACCACCAGTGGCCTCGTCTTCTTCAGCTGTGTGTGACCTGTCATTAGTGGATGCTCCTCGGTATGCCCATGCATGACAAGCTCCACAGACACAAGCTGCTTTTCCATCATTGATCTGGGGAAACCATCACTAGTCCTTTTCTTTGCCACACTTGGGACATGACCCACATGGACCTAAGTGCTGCAGTGATTTTGGTTGTTCGCGCCCTATGGATAAAAATCAAATTTTGGGTGATGACTATGCTATGCTGTTGTACTACCCTGATCTTTTTGGGCATTGAGCAGTTTTGCAGAGCTTCATTTTCTATTTTTGTTGTCCTGACTGTGTGTGCATGG